>JAJJWW010006669.1:0-15306 GCA_023531295.1 Papaver armeniacum | reverse complement strand
CATGTCCAAGACCTCTTGTGAATATCTTTGCAAAATTCACTTTTACATTCAACTAGTTATTCCGAAATTCGTAATTTGGGGCAGACGTAAATTCGTAATTTGGGGCAGACGTATGGAACAAAGATAAAAATAATATTTTTATTTCACAGAAAATAAAATTCAAAATATATATATATTTTGTCGCAGTATTTCTTTATTGATCTTTTATTTTAATAAATTTTTGACTTTTTTTTAAAAGATAAATAATTTTAATTTCCACCGACATCTTATCTTCTACACCTATTTCGTGAAGATGATGATTCAATGATGACCAAAATTTGAGTAATATCTGAGATGCTCGTACAAAACTTACAGAATTATTTAAGGGAAGAACATGTACATATAAATCTTTATATAGAGAAACATATAAATCTTCACTAGTAAGAGCCATGAGAATATTTACCAACTTAAATCACATCTACAATATAAAGTTACATTGTTTTGAGCGGCTGTCGTGATTTATTCTGCAGAAAGATAAATCTACTTCAGGTTATTGGTGCATCACACCCATAACCCGCACGTGCGCCCAAGGCTAACTTTGCCTATATGAGTGGTGGTCGATTTATCTTGCAAAGATAAATCAAAGGCCGCGATCCTCCTTGCCACACCCTACAAGTCGCACACGCCAGGTTCATTCCAATATTATGAATTAAAAAACGATACTGCCAAGATATTGAATTTTAAAAAATTATAACGGGAGGTTCGAACTCATGACCTATTGTGTCATAAGAGCTGGCCTCTAACCATTGTTCCACCTTGTTGGAATTGATAAAAAAGATAAATCAACAAATGGTTGTTTGTTCAACTTAAATATTAATTAGTATAAGTATTTTATTAATTAGTATAAGTGATTTGTCTGTAGAGAAGATAAATCTATGGTTATGGTTTGTTCAACTTAAATATTAATTAGTATAAGTGTTTTATTAATTTAGGAAACATTAATTTCTCATGATAAATGATTTATTAATTTTACATCATAAATATCCCTTAATTAATATTAATACATATCTCCATCAATAAGTAATAATTTTGACAAAAATATTTCAATAGATATTAGTGGTGGTGGTGGTAGTAGGAAGAAGTAAGTGGTGGAAGCAGGGAATGTGTTACAAAAGTGAAGGAGGCTAACATTAGTTTTGGTGGAAGAAATAGTGGCGTCGGATGGTTTTAATGGCGTGGTATTAGTTTTTTCTTTTGAATCAAAATAAAAAAAATTTTACATGATGGGTAACATCATTGTGAAAAGATAGTTGGTTGTTTTTGACAATGATCAAAAAAGGCTGATAAAAATACTTTGGGATGATACCAAATCATATAAGATAAAAATGGTTGTTTTTATAGCCACCGCTATCTTGGTAACCGCTCGACGTATGATTTTTTCAAAAGATAACAAAAAACATATAGTTGAATAAATTAATTGGGATCCTAAGTTTGTTAAATCTAAACTTTATACATGACGTGGGATTAAAAGTTATAAGTGCGCCAATATTCTACGAGGGATGGAAATGGTGGTGGTGGAGAAAGAAGTAATATCCGTGGTTTGTGCAGACTGGCTTGGGCTTGATGAGTAGTAATTGACTATGTTAATTATGTGTCACAAAAGGATAACACTATAAATTAGAAATGTGGTTGATCGCCTTAATGCTAATATAAACTCTGCTTAAAATACATGAAAATTAAGAAGAAGAAAAAACATTTGGATGTCACGTTATATAATAAATAACACTAAAAACTACATATTTAGTATCAAGGTTTCTCCTATTCAATAGATAAATCTAAGGTTGTATTGAGATCCCGTAAGCATAGGGCGCAGTTGGTCTTGGATTTCGAATGATAATGAATATAATGAACGCTCTCCTGGCTTGTCCAATGAAAACCGAAACCTTCTAAAAAAATAATCAATCGAACAACACTTTCTAGATGGAACGCATCACCACCAAAGGTAAAACTTCTCTGAATTGCTACATATCCAAGGAAATTTCTACAAATTAACTGGGTGATTTCCTCCTACCGCTAAGTGGGCATGCAATTAAATCTCTAATAGTGATTTTAAAGGTATTTAATAATTATAAAATTCTCTTTATAAGTTTTGTTTATGCAAGTATTGATTTAACTTGCCCTTTTTATATTTTTGTGTTAAGTTGATGACTTTTTAATTTGAATACATGTTTGGTTAACAAACTTGATACATATAGGGTATTTTCTTTTCAGAACCGATGTTAGTCTCTCATTTTTCCCGTTATCACATTGTTTCGATCCCGTATTTGTAGACATTATTTGACTAATATTGGGGTATTTGTTTAATCTCAAGGCCGATTAAACCCAATGTGTGTTGTATACATTGAAGCGAGGTCGGCTCTACCTGAAACTAATAATTTTTCTTCTAAGGTTAGTTGAATTTATGTAGATACAAATATCAATATGACTATGCTCTTTAAAACTCCAAATTACTTGAGTAACACTAGATGAGAACGTCATTCATGCACTACTTAGCATAGTTGGTGTGAAATCTTTTTATCCACGAATTTCTTCAATATTATGTTATCAATATGATTGAGAAAGAATCTTACACATGTTTTGATTTCTATTATAAGTTTATTTTTTCAACTCACATGTGTATATCTCAGCCTTTCCAATAGCCAAGGGTTCTTCATTTTTATAACTCTCACATTTTGCAAAAATAAATAAATAGTGTTTATCTATAGTAGGGAAAATATTATGGGTTTTGCTTCACTCCTTAGAGCCTTAGTTATCAATAATTTCGAACAAAAGTATTCATAAACATCATGGAGTTGGATTGGCAGCTTAGGTATATATGTACGTTAGATGAAATATTCTTTTTTTGAAGTTTGAAATTATGGTATGATGGAACAATAAATAGGGAAAAAATTTTATTTACCGTATTTTTATTTTATTTTCATGTTGGCACAACATTATTACTCCGTCCAGGATAATAAATTGAATAACATGCTTAAGTAAAAAATAAAAAGATCCCGAATGTAATTTTGTTTCCAAACCTATTTGAATATCAAAATAATTACTCACGAATAAAATGAAGCAAGAAAATGTGAACAATATCGTATTAGAGACAAAACATCCCGTGCCGTTACGGCACGGGTTAAGATCTAGTGATAAAACAAATCACAACAGATATAACGAATTGAATATTAATGACTACTACATTTTTGTTTGATGATTCCATATAAATATTAACAAAATGCAATTTTATATGCACATAATCTAGGTCCATTTCTATGAAACCTAGTTGCCAGCTGAACTCGTGGTGCAGTACAGTGAAGTGCATCACCCTTTCCTTTTCCTTGTGAGTTATGTCGAGACTTCGACTCCGGCCAACTAGCTTAATGTTGGTAGAATTCTCCCAACCTCTTCCTATGGTTTTGACCCCTTTCTAAAATACAAACATGTCTTTCAGTTATAACATCATGAACAAATTACGTTATAACATCATGAACAAATTACATGTCTAAATACATATACTAGCTCATCCGATTCAAAATGATAGACTGGTTTCATGTATAACAAAGATAATTTCATACATGCGTTCACTCTGAATTCCTAAAACTCAAGTTAGTATAGTTTTGAATCTATATGAACAACTAGCTGCAATCTTACATCCTCTTTGTGCGTATATAAAATTGAAAACTGGATTGTATACCAAATGATACATTGGATGTATCGGCTCTCCAAAGTAGCAAGTAAAATTATGGTAGCCACACTTCAGGTTGTTTTGACCAACACTGGTCATTGTTTATCCAATACTACTCTGGTCAGTTTCCACCGGCTCATTTTTATACTTTGTACAAATGAATTAATAGAGATGTGTGATTAGATACACCACCACCGTTTTACATACATATACTCTATACTTTCCATTTTAATATAACCTTTCCAATTCAAAAAAAAAAAAAAAAAAAAAAAAAAAATCAAGAAAGATTTATACATGTTGGACAAAAGTGACGACCATCAAAAAGACGTGAGATTAAACATTCTACTCAATTGAAAATGTTATATTAACATAATAAAATAAAATCGTCACGGTTTTCATCCATGATACTTGAGATGTCTTGTAATTGATAGCTTCAATTCCCGACAACATTTCATTTTCTATAGCCATTTGTTTGCAGACTTGAATCGGGTGTTATACGGTTTAACTTTAGTTTTTGGGTAATATTACATAGGCGCCATTCAAGACTACATATATGCCACAGGCAAAGAAGATAAATTTTTAGAATGCTTTTATATATGTGGAAGAATGAGAACCATGAAAAATATGTGAATCTGAATATTTAACAATGAGCATGTCTTAATTACATATACATGTTTCATGATTTCGTACAAAGAAAATTAAAAATCTAATAAATCGAATTTCATACCACCTACCAAATTTGTGTACTCGAAGTGCTTCAGCATCAACTTTCATGAAAACTCAACAATGGGGCGATTCAAAATACATCTTATTTTATCATTTCAAAGAAATAACTGAGAAATTTATCCTTCAAGAGGTCTGAAAACAGAAATCTTCAGCAATGCCAAAAACAACCTAACCAAGAATAATCTCTTTTTTTAGTTTGCAAAAATAATCTTTTTGCAAATTACTGATGGGGCGATTCAAGAATAGTCTTTTTTTTTACGGAAAATGGGTCATTTGTCCAAAAAAATTTAAAACACGGTTCAAATGGACGAGTAAAAAATTTTATGGGTGAAATGGATAAAAAAAAATAGCACGGTTCAAATAGTCTGACTGTCCTTTTCACCAATTAAATTTTGATTTTGGTCTTTTTAACCAATTTTGTGTTTTTTTTACTGATCAAAAAAAAAAAAAGAATAATCTCATGTGCATCAAACTACATCTCGGATTGATACAAAACTTTTATGCTGGATTAAATTCACATTCACCAAAAAGAAACTGTTGCAAGAAAAAATAACTTTGTTCCACAAACAGCTGAAGCATATGCAAGTAGTGTAGTCACAAAAACTCCATTATGTACGTCAGAAGTAGTGTAAAAGTAAACAAGTTCATTTGAACATGAAGAATTCAATGAGTAAACATTAAAGGTTCAAATCCACAGTAATTAAGTTATATCTAAGAACAAATTACTGACAAAAACAACCATGAAAATAAAAACTAAGAACCTAAAGACTATTAACTATAGCCAAACTATAACCAAGTATATGCCGAGACATAAACGTGATCAGAAGAAAGGTAAACATCTCAACATTTTCCGGATTTTCTGAATGATTGAAGGACAATTATCAATACCACCCGGCTGGTACAGCTTATCTATGATAGGGTCGCATACCTTCTGTAACACCTTCATCTTGGTGTTGATGTCCTCTATTTTACCAAATTCATTGCTATCCAACCACTGAATGGCATTGTAGACTGCATTCCCAATCTCCTTCTCATCATTAGATGATAGCATGCCTTCGCTATTATCGACCATGTTCCTCATCTTTATTGCATACGTCTCGAAGGAGTTCCTTAACTCCCTGTGTTTTTGATCATCTGACTTGTATTTCTCAGCCTCAGAACCAACCTCTGAATCTCATCGGAGGACAGCCTTTCCTTGTTATTTGTAATCGTAATCATATTTTTGCTCCTGATTTCTTTTCCTCGGCAGACACAATCAGTATACCGTCAGCATCAATATCAAAGTATGCTGTAAAGCTTAGGAACACCACGAGGTTCTGGAAGAACTCCATTTAACGAGAAGTCACCCAACAGGTAATTGTCTCTAGTACTGATTTTCTCACCCTCATACACCAAAAGTTCACAATAGTTTGATCATCCTTGCTTGTAGTGTAGCCCTTTTTGTTTCTTTGTGGGAATGGGTGTGTTCTTTGGGACTACCACAGACATAAATCTCCGACTACATTAATACCAAGAGAAAGAGGGGGTGACATCCAACAACACAAAGTCCTGCATCTTTTCACCCTCACCACTCAATATAGCAGCTTGCACTGCCGCACCATAAGCCACAGCTTCATCAGGGTTAATGTTCTTGCAGAGTTCCTTACCGTCAAAGAAATCCTGCAATAGAGACTGAACCTTAGGAATTCTTGTGGATCCACCAACGAGCACAATTTCGTTAATGCTGTTCTTGTCCATCTTAGCGTCCGTCAAACACAGCTCAACAGTTTCCATACATTTCTTGAACAAATCCATGTTCAACTCTTCGAATTTAGCACGAGTTATGGACGAATGAAAATCGGCACCTTCATACAATGAATCAATATCAATGGTTGTCTGAGTAGTGGACGATAGATTTCTCTTTGCCCTCTCACAAGATGTTCTCAGCCTCCTAACAGCCTTCGGATTCCCACTAATGTCCTTGTCGTGCTTCTTCTTGAACTCTTGAACAAAGTGATCAACCAGTCTGTTATTGAAATCCTCTCCTCCAAGATGGGTATCTCCAGCTGTAGCCATGACTTTAAAGACGCCTTCTTTGATGTTGAGTATCGAAACATCAAAAGTACCACCACCAAGATCAAAGATAAGAACATTCTCTCCAGCAACATTGTTCGCTTTCTTATCAAGACCGTAACCAATTCCCGCCGCCGTCGGTTCATTGATGATTCGTAGTACATTAAGGCCAGCAATAACACCAGCATCCTTTGTAGCTTGACGCTGAGAATCATTAAAGTAAGCAGGGACTGTGATAACAGCATCTTCAACCGTTGAACCAAGGTAAAGCTTCGGCTGTTTCTCGCATCTTAGCGAGAACCATGGATGAAATTTCCTCAGCTGATAATGCTTTGAGCTTTCCCTTGTATTTGACTTGAATCATTGGTCTGTTGTCTTCTCCAGCAACGACTTTGAAAGGCCATAGCTTGATATCACTTTGAACAGAGGTATCATTGATTTTTCTACCAATTAAACGTTTAGCATCTACATAAAAAACAAACAAACAAACTCAGAAAATGGTATATATCCATATGGAACTCATGGTTGCTACCGTATGAAGAAGATCGGGGGAGTTCATGTCCACAAGGATTATTCCAGATCTCTCACATCTCTCACAACTCGTAAGTAGTTTATTTTACATAAGGACTCTGGATTAATACAACCCAAAAGGTCAAAACTGAAATCTTAGTATTCATAAATTATACTGCAAATTCGATGAACATAGAAAATATGAAGTAAATTAACAAACATGATCATGAAAGTCTTACCGAAAACGGTGTTGATAGGGTTCACGGAAACTTGATTCAGAGCAGCATCACCGATGAAACGGTGATCATCAGTAAAAGCAACATAAGAAGGAGTAGTTCTATTCCCTTGATCATTAGGGATAATCTCAACTTGGCCATTTTTCCATACACCAACACATGAATATGTTGTTCCTAAATCTATCCCTATCGCCCTTCCTGATGATCCAACCATCTTAAAAAAAGAATTGATATTAACTAGCCCTATTTTTTTTATTTTTTTTCTGAATCTATACGTATAGACCATTCGGGTCGTAAACCCTATGTGAAGAGAAATTGGAGTGAAGAATAATGGGTTTTCACAGAGAACAGATTAGTGGTGGTGCGATTCCAAATAGGTTTAGATATTTAGATAAGTGAGAGATACGAAGAAAAAGCAAGATTTTCCGGAAGTGGGAAAACCATCAAAATCACGTGGGACGTTATCAGCTTAAATAACGGCGGGATAATAGAAGTCCCGGAGAAAATTTCAGATAGACATCGTGTATACCCCACAGATATGATAGATTGATAGCAAAAAGATAGCTTCAATCCTCACAAACATTCCACGTTCAATGGCCATCATTTGTTTGGAGAATTAATTAATATGGTTTAATTTTCGTTTCCGGGTAATATTGCATAGTCGTTCGAACTAGCACACAAATAGTATTTGTAGGAGTGAATATAGCACATATCAATAAATATGCGAAGGGAAGATTATATAACGTAAGCAAGAACTATCGCACATAGTAAAATCGAGACGACGTATTGGATGATGTCAGCAAAGTCAGGAGTATAGTGTGATGATCTATGCGAAGTATAAACTCGTGCGAATGAGTGAGTGTACATGAGCGAAAGTAACGCACAGTGATTCCGAAAATAGTGAATCTCTTAGCTGTCATCCACTATGTAGAATCCTATATAAGGGGAAGAAGTTATCACATAGAGAGAGATCTTTGTGTGTGTGTTAGACAAGAAATTAGGAGAGAGAAAGTTTATTTGGAGAGCAAGTAATGTCATTGTAATATCTTAGAATCAATTTTAAATCTTGAAAAATAACAAAAGAATTCCATGATGATTACTTAGAACCTTGTCTAAATATATTGAGGTGTGGTTGTAGGAAATCCTGCAACTACATTTTTGGCGTTAGAAACAACTTTGGGTGATAAATCCTGTTAGTGAATTTACCGAATCTTGAAAAGGTAGATCTAAAAATTTGGGAGAAAATACGGAAGAACAATAAAGAATCTATGGGGAAAGCAAGAATCGTAACAATACAGGAAAGAGGTAGAAATATACAAAGTAATTTATAACTAAAGCATCAATCTCCATGGATTTTCAACTGGAATACTGGTAGAATTCACAAGTGAAATTATGAAGGAAAGAATGTGGAAAGCAGAGAAAAGGAGTCTCCATTAAAAGAATGGGAAAAGGTGGAGATTATGTTTACAGTTAGTAAGAAATTTCGGAAGAAATTTAAGGCCGCTGATTCATTGGTAATCACAGTCACGAAAGAGAGAAAATAAAATGAGGAAGGAAATCGGAAAAATAGGCGGTTGATAGAACATTGATAGATACAGGAAGTGCAGTTGACACGTCTAACTTACAATGTACATGGATTCAATAAAGTAATCACAAAACCAAAAGGAGAAATTGTGGTGCAATTATTACTAGGAGAAATAGAGACGAAGATAACACTGTGTGTGATTGATATAGAATCACCATACAACATGTTGTTGGGAAGACCATGGGTTTTATGCGATAAAAGTTGTAGCATCAACACTACATCAATGCATCAGATTCCCAATTTCAAGTGGAATAGGTGAAATTAAAGGAGAAATTAAGAGTCTGAAGACTTGCACCTGATAGATATAAGAAATTATGAAGGAAGAGCAAAGAAGCGAAAGGATCACCGGAGAAAAGCAAAAGAGTTAAAAAGGAAGACAATTTCGCATATATGATCGGGCGAAAGAGGGAAAAGGAATACCGGGTGAAGTACTATGAAGAAAGGTGAACTCGATTAAAGAGATCAAGGAACCAACCCCGATGGGAGAACCGAAAGCTTAATTTTACCGCAGTGGAACCAACGAAGGAAATAAATGTTTGATCTAAGAAGAACCAAAATATTAAAAATAGGAACCAAGATGGATAAAGAAGAAGAAGATAAACGATAAAAATCTTGCAAGAGTATAGTAATATCTTCGCATGGGAGTATGGAGGAGATGCCAGATAGACCCATCTGGTTTATGTCATAAATTGGACATTAAAAAGAATGTAAAGCCATTTAAGCAAAGAATAAGGAAGATTGCAACGACTATCACCCTCAAATAGAAGCTGGTGCAAAAAGATGTTGGATGCTTGGAATTATAGGGAAGCAAAATATCCTGAATGGATAGTGGGGCCATGGTGGTAGTACCAAAAAAGAACAACGGGATAAGGATTTGCATAGACTTCATTGATTTAAACAAAGCGTGTCCGGAAGATAGTTTCCTTTACCGAGATATCCTCAAAATGGTAGAATCGGCATCGAGAATGATAGAGTCTCAATATTGGATGGATATAAAGGTTATAATCAAATTTCTTTGGTCAAGAAGATCAAGAACATACTTCTTCTTCGCACCAAAAGGTTTATATTGTTATCGAAGATGCCATTTGATCAAGAACGCTGGGTGCGACATATCAAAGAATGGTGGAGAAAGTATTTGAAAAATGTTTGTTTTGTAGGAAATTAAACAACATGAGCTTGCATACTTGTTTCATACAAGAAATATAATAAGAGGCAAGTATGGGAATTGAAATAACAAAATATTATCTTTCTTGTAACACACTACACCATATTAGCTAATTTATAATACGTATATTTGTCATAAAGCTTTTCTTTTTAAATCACATATTAAATAGGTCACAAGTCTTATAACTATTATATAGTGTGATAGAATTTTTCAAGTGTCATAGTATTTTTGAAGGTGTTTTTTAAATAATTATATGACACTTATTATTAGTAAGAGTTATGTGTAGTTGATATTACACATCTAAAATTACTAGTTCCGCCCATATTTCAGCTAGTAAAAAGTGAACCCCAATCACTATAACACTTTATACTTAAATTTTTTCACATATAATCATGAATCACACTTTCGGGATAATTATAAAATAAAATAAAAAAGAAAACAACTCTCTTCAAAATGTGCTTTAATTACACTTTGGGTACACTCCATGTCTATTCGGTCCGGTCAATTTAACCCTAGCCAGTTTTTTCTTCGTATGGAACTTATCATGAAAGTTCTGTAACTCATCCTAGAGAATTTTATCACAAATGTTATCCCATCGAAAAAAAAATCAGATCATGTCTTCCCGCCATCATCAACTCCTTCTTCCTTATCAGTCAATCGGAGAAACGTCCTTCGATTTCTCTTCATTGTGCTGATTTTTTTTTCTTCATTTTTTTAATCTCACCAACTAGAGATAATTAAGATCATTTTGAAGAATGATAAGGTGATCGTGTTGCAGTGAATTTTGCTTGTCGTGGTGGTACGATTTCTAATCTTCTTCTTCAATTTGGTATTGTAGTATTTATTTTTAACCAAGGGTTTCAAATCAAAAATTAGGGGTTTTAATCAAATAAGTTGTTTAAAATTGGGGGTTCATGGTAAAATTAGAAGTATGCATGATTAGTATAGGATTAGAATTCCTCTCCGAAAGCAGTCTATAAGGTGTTTAATTTATGTATTTATGGAACAACTAGAAATTGGATTCTCGTTGGCTCCTGTTCTAGTGTTAAATTCATCAAATGAATTAGGCAAATTGGAAGTAAGAATGCGAGAGTAGTAGTGTAAGTGATAGAAACATAGAGGACAGGTGGTAGTACATATATAATGAAGTGTCAATTTATTATGCTGGACTTGCTAACTTTGGTGTATCACTCATCAAACTTCCATTCAGTATTATCAGTTGGTTAATTGATCAGATTCCGTGTTAAATATCGTGTTATACGTGGCTTGATTGGGGTATACCCAGATTAATTGGGTATACCCAATGAGACAAAATAGGGTCATTTTGAAGTAAAAGAGGTCACCCCTTAACCAAATATTTTCAAAATGGCAAAATCTCGCTTTCTCGCTTAATTAACACTAAAATTTTGATTAGATTACTAATTAATTAAATTTAAATTGATTGAATAGATTAAAACTTATGAATTTTAAGTTATGAAATTTTGTTTTTTATTGAACTTTGTGGATGATTTTTGATGATTTTATTTATTTTTTTTTTTTTTTTTTTGAGAATATCTCTGCAACGAAAATGAAGCACACAAATCAAATACTTAAAAAGGGGATTGCAAATATTTTATATGAAATCATACCTAAAATCAAAGAATAACACTTTCAACCTGAAGTATGAAAACGCCCGACTAATGAAGATCATGCCCGCCCAAAAGTGGCCGCAAGAAGATCTTCATCAAGTCGACTCACGCTGCTAAAAAGTGGCCTTCCAAAGGTCTTCATCGTCATTTTACCCTACCAAAAAGTGTCCTAAGATGATCTTCATCGCTTTAATTTGCCGACTTTTGCTTTTTGACACATACAGAGATAAATATAAAAAATTATCGGGCTTCAAGAAGGTATTCAAAAATACCCTTCCCATTGTTTTTGGCCTAAGAAGGTATTCAAAAATACCCTTCCTGCTGTATTTGGCCGGAAGGTATTCAAAATACCCCGCCTACTGCTTGAAAAATTTACGCCTGCCGCCATGGTCAGCAGGAAAAGCTCATAAGATATTTATGTTACGACCTTGCGACTGAAAAAAACATAGTAAATCATAATTTCGATTTCTAACCTAATATAACAATCAAATCACAAACACAATGATGGGTTTGAGTTTAAACATCATTTATAGTCTTCTTCACGGTAGAGTCAACAATTTTTTCTAAAATCAAAGTTGAAGATTTTTATATGGCTTTGGTTAAGGAAGATGAAGATGAAGAAGAAGAAGAAGATTAAGAGTTGGTTAGTTTTTTAATTTTAGGTTAATGAAATTAAGAAATGGATTTATTTTTTAAGATTTAATTAGTTCAAGGGTATTAAAGTAAAATCACCCTTTTAATAATGACATACCATGTCCTCTTTTGAAATTGGGTATACCCCAATTAACTGCATAAATTCCTAATCAAGCCAGGTTAAATATGTTCACCTCACTTACATTTTCATACACCCAATTACCTTGGGGATATGATTCTACTCATTTTGATTGATTATTCCTTGATGTTTCATTAGCAATGTGTTACCTTTTTCTTTTTACTGTATCGTTTGAAACTTCGAGGGAATCACATTCGATTCATACACATATGTAGCTATTGATTGAATAGTCATATGTAAACAAACGTTGGAATTTAGAATGATCACTTTGACTGAATTCTGTAGTGTTTTCTTTTATAATCTTGTAGTTCAGTGCCTGTCTTGAAAGTGTGCATAATTGTGGTGGTGGGAGAAATTTCCAGGTAAGTAATATTTTTGATAGAATTTTAGGTGTTTTGTAACTCTGATATATTGATAGAACTAATGTGGAGATGTATGAGCATAGTGATTGAAATTGCTCAGAGCTCCCAGTAGATAGAGATAGATAGATATTGGTGGTGGTGGAGCAGTTATTCTCTGTAAACTCAAACTGTTTCTATTAATGTTCTTGCTCACACATTACAATTGATATTCATCTGCCTTATATAGGCTAGAACAAACTTCTGGCTTCCAAGTATACTACTCTACTTGGCCTCCAAGAATACAAGTATACTTGACTTGCACGTATACATTAACTTGGTTGACTATCTATACTAGTTCACACTATAACCAACTGGACTAGAGTAGCTTGTTTCTTGTGAATAGAAAGAGATACGATCCGGATAATGATGACGGTCTTGAAGTGGAAAATCAATTAACCGGTGCATTTTATAAGAAGTGTGGTTGGTGGGATCTTGAAGTCTACTGTATGCTTGCTTAATGACATTGTGTTGATGTGATGCACACTCGATAAAAATGTTATGGAACATATTATGGAGACACTCTTCGATAATCAAAATAAGTCTACAACTTCGTGGAATGCACGAGAAGAATTAAAGCTGCTAGGTCTCCATTGTGGACAATGGGACTACGTAAAACTCTCATAGTGGAGTCAAGGGGAAACCAAAGGTTTGTGAGCTTATCTTGAGCAAAGGTGAAAAAGGCTGATTTTTGCAGGATTCTTAAAGATCTTAAATTTCCTTCTGGTTTTTCATCCAACATAAGCAACAATGTCAATATGCAAACGCTGAGTATAACTAACTTGAAATCGCATTTTACTACCATGTGATTATGGAGTATATATTGCCGGTTCGTTCAAGATGCTTTTCCACGCCACAAAGAGTTGCGTACGCACTTCATCAAATCAGCTTGTTTTTCAGAATACTGTGTTCCAAAGTTCTCGTAAAAGTGATTCCAAGGCTGAACTCATGGTTGCGAGGCAATGTGTGTCTCGGAAAGTACTTTCCAGCTTCTTTTTGATATAAGTGTCCACAACATGGTTCACTTCATTGATGAAGCATTGATTTGTGGACCTGTTATGTATTAGTGGATGTAACCTTTCGAGTGGTAAATAGTTCTAATACTTGTATGGTGTTCGTTATTTTGTATACCAATCTTTTATTTTACTTATATGCGGGTACTGAAACAGGCAAATGAAGAGTCGCAAAAACATACCAAGTAATAAAGATATAAAGAAGTGTCTATTGCAATGTCCTACTTGCAGCACAAGAGTTTGTCGTGAATGCGATGGAGTTCATGCCAAATGGTAGCCATTTAAATCACAAGGGCACTTTGGGAAGCATTTTTACATCCTGATTCGAAGTTCAAAGATGTGGGTCCTCAATCAAAAGAGAAGAAAGTAAAACCGGGACTAACGATACAATTTGTACAAATACGCTTGCGGGTATTGTTTCGAATAACCCTCCGGTCTCACGAATTAAGGTATGTATTTATACCGCATAACTACCTTTTCTTCAAATTTACATTTTGGAAATAAAGAAATTGATTTCCACTATTCCAACATGTTTTATCTTGTTAGGGAGTATGGCTAAACCGTATTACCCATTTTAGATTCTAATGGTAAAGAGATCACATCGACGAGGTAGAAAAATGATTCAGCTTCATTACCTCTGGTTGGTCGATAAGGTATGTCACTCTCATTTGTTATAACTTGAGAAGTTCAATATGATCTATTACCTTACTCGGCGATTTAAGTCGAAAGTGATGATAATCAAAATTCACACGAACTTACAATCTGGGCAAACTTGCCTTAATGGAAGCCCAAGATCGTGAGTGCCCTTTTTTATGGCAAAATTATAATATACATGTTGTTGCGAAGTTTATCACTTGTTGACTGCTGTCCATATTGTTTTGGTATAGCTAATCGAGGAGGGAAAAACTGATCTTGTACTTATGGCGATCGCATGTAATCGCATTTTTAATTTGTCACAGTAGTAAAAGGGTTGTCGCTCACCTCTAAGTTGTTAAGATTAAATTAAAAGGTTCAATCTAAAATAATAAAAGAGAGAGTCCTGGGGTCTAGGATTCCACCGCCTTCATATAAATAGGATCAATTATTTATTCTTTTAGCAATTATCGCTCAACAAATAAAACAACTAGGACTCTTATTTTTGCCAAGGTAGATTCTCCAAATATTAGTTATAAATCGTAAGCATGGGACATCAAACATCTAAGCAAGCATGACCCATCTAATAAATGATAACTAATTTTTTTCAAATCATAAAACAATTTAAAATAAATGCAAAGTCATATAAAGAATAAAATAAATTCACCCATGTATGAAATTCAAGCCTCCATCGACCAACAGGTAGGGGTCTAGTTTCTCATGATAAAAACACACTCAAAAATATAATTCATAGCTCAAATGGCGTTTTATTAAAGAAAACTAATAATTCTCCCCAAACTCGATAGCCCTCTTATGACACCCAAACAACCTTTATATACTGGACAGATAAGAATATCCCCTCATTCACTACACCAAATCAAC
>JAJJWW010006668.1:0-19112 GCA_023531295.1 Papaver armeniacum | reverse complement strand
GACATCTCTAACTCCTCCATTATACTGTCCAAATCACCAAACTCCTTCTTGCTCCATAATTTTAAGATAGGCTTTAACAGCTGTAACTTCTTGCAAAAAGAGAAACCAGTACCACCTGTAACCACAAAATTAGAACAAGTAGTGGTGATAAAATTAATGAAATCAGGATGAGTATACCAAAAAGAATCACATTTGAAAGGACACGGACCATGCTTCACACCATCACGGGAAGTGCTATAGGGTTATGATCGAGAACAAGGCCTTGATAATGCTTGTTGTAGAACTCTTGGAAATTGTTGCTCCCATGCTGCTGACACCAAAAATCTGTCAATCCTACTCTTTATACTGTTTACTTGGTTATTTGTCCAAGTATAAGTAGCACCATTTAGAGGAAAGTTCAACAATTCATTCCTAGTAATGAAATTGTTGAACTTTGTCATTCCTACAGTTACTTCACCCCCAGAAGATCTTTCATGTATGAATCTTATTTCATTGAAATCACCTCCAATCACCAAAGGTAGAATTCCGACCAACTTCTCACTTCTTCAATTTCTCTCAAAAAAGAGCTCTTTCCTTGGAATTGTTTGCAGCTAGGAGCATAAATCCCGGTAAAAGATCCATTCAAAATTTGTATCATACGTTTGAAGACGAGAAAAAAATTTAGCATCTCCGTATTTCTCTTATTTCTTTAGTATTCGAAGCTCAAATCATTTACCCGTTTGCTTGCGAGTTTGAAACATCAAAGTATTAAAATATATCTACAAAAGGATTCGACCCAGTGGCTAATTTATTGTCATCTTGAAAGCGAAATGCTAGACTTTTAGTAGTGTAGACTAAAATGTCAAGTCTCTCATGTATGATTTGCATTTTGTTTGTTAGAACAACATGTTGTGGTGGTTGCCTACGGTTCATCTAGATTTGCGGAAGCTTTTTATAATTTTTTATGTTGATACGCTTTACATTCCCTGTTGGACTTTACAAAAATGGTCAAAGCTTTGTCACTATTATTTTTGATGGGATCTTTGCGCTCAAAGTACGCCAGTCTGGATACTAAAATGCAATAGAAATTGCATCCAGAAAGTAAGAGTTTCGGTACATAGATAGTAGTAAACAATAATAAACAAGCCTTGATTGTCAAACACTACCATAGAAAGCCCATGTGGCTTGATTAATGAAACTAGATTACTTTAGTATTAAATAAAAGAAATAAAACAAATATTGCATATCTACCCTTCATCAAAAAATGATATATGACGATATATCACGTCTCTTATTATCTTGAGAATTCAAGAAATCTTTTCATCTTCTTGTTCTCTCCTCCCTCTCTCCCCCAAAGAATAAGAAAAACCTTAGAACTTCCCTCCTTCTTCTTGGCTCTCGGTTTAGTCCATTTTGGGCTTAGATCGAAACCGAAGCGAATTTATAGTTTTTATGAATAAAAATAATCACAATTTGTGTTTTAGGTTTTGTTATTTTGGGTGTCCATGGACACATTTCTTCGCTATTTAGGCGCGATCTTTGATTCGTCTTTTGGGCCCGATTTTCTTTTCTCTTTAATGAGCGATTCTTTAGAATCTCAAGTGGTGTTTCTTGGCTTGTTATTCTTGATTTATCAAGAACATCCAACGGTTACGCTCGACATCGTTTGGATTCATCTTCAACAAAGAGGGATTTAGGGCACCGGAGTTACGTTTGGATCTACAAGATTTTGGGCAAAATACTCCATTTCATTTGGAGCATTTCTTATTAAAGAAGATAATAATTTTAAATGGTCGGAGTTGATTCCGGTTTACACCATGATTCATCACTACTACATCTACAAAATTGGATGTCTTTGCCGGTTCATGGATCTTTCTCTTCGCGATGTACTTGCAGTTGGTGTCATCATGCGTATTTGGGTTTTGATTATCTTGTATTTTTGGTGTTTTTGATACATCTCGTAGGCAATCATGTAATCATCATTTTGGTTTGAATGAATTGAAATGTGATTTTACGAAAAAAAATATAAAAATATCTTATTATCTTGCATGAAAAATGGTGTCCTGCTTGCCTTCTCTTGCTCACGTCTCTCTCTAAAATGTCTTCCCAAATCTTTCCCTCTGCTATTACCATCTCTATGAATTTTTCTCTCCATGCATTTTCCCCCAAAATTTCTAACTTTATATATATAAAACAAATGCGAATATGAAATATAATATAACCTAAAAAAAATGCGTCCACTATCATCTCTATCAACTTGATTAATTTTATTTTATGTTGATTGCAAAATCTATATTATCTTTTGGAATATCGAGGAGACCTTAAAAGATGAAAGGCCAAAGATAGGCTTTATTCTCTAGTTAATTCTAATAATCTAGCTTTAGTTTGGGTGGTAGAACCAAAAGTGCTTTAGCAAAAGTGGCATAAAACTACTGGTATGAATCAAAAAATTATACATAACTCACAAAGATGGTAACAAAGGCAAAATTTGGCTCTTTTGGAATTGTTCTATTCGGACTCCTTCAATTGTTTCTTGTTCAAATCAATGCGTTACCGGTGGAAGTTGGTGGTGTTATTGTTCTTGCGGTGTGCATGCTAATTAGGTCACCAGTATCACGTGAACGAGAAGAGAGTTGTGGAAAGATGCTTGTGACATTAGTCTTCTTGATAAACCTTGGTTACTCCTTGGTGATTTTAATCTTTTGTCTTATCATGGTGATGAGAGAAAAAGGTGAGTAGATCTCCTCTTACTTGGCATTTGTTGGTGATTTTAGCAATTGTATTGATTCACGCCAGGCTTATTCGAGGCACCTAAAGCTGGTCTTGATTTCTCTTGGTGTCAATGGTAAGAGTTGGTATCAAAGAATTCTCTAACTTGAGCAGCGAGCTTTCTTCAATGTTAAGTGGTTAAATACTTTCAATGTTGGCACTACCATGTTGGAGCTAGAGGTATATCGATCGTGGCCCCCTTATTGGTTACGACATAGTTATTATTAAGAAGGCTTCAAATTCCGCTTTTAGATTTCGAGGATAATGTGGGCTGCCTCATCCTTCCTTTATTCAAGTAATTATGGATTCTTGGAATGAAGAAATCTTTGATAATCCCATTTTTATTTTCATGAACAAACTGAAAAGACTCAAAAAATGTCTTAAGGCTTGGAACTTGGAAGTTTTTGGTGATGTGAATTTAAATCTTAAGAAGGCCGAAGACAAAGTTATGGAAGCAAATCAAAAATCAGATGAGAGATCCAACCAATATTTCCTTACTCCAATAACACATTGTTTGCTAAGAGGTGAGTATGATTTGGGCTGGCTGATAAGTATAATACTTTTTGAGAGATAAATCCGAGTTGGTTGGAATAAGGATGGAGATATAAATTCCAAATTATTCCATACTAGCCTTAAAAACCAAGTGCAAGCTCGAAACTCCATTCTTGAGATTAGAATATTCTAGTGGTAATATTACACGCGGTCAACATGGGATATCCACAATTTTAATTGATTATTTCATTAATCAAATTTGCTTATCAAGCTCCCGAGATTAATGCCTCTTTATTTTATGCTTTCGTGCCTCACATTATATCTAATGGTGACGATGCTTTTTGGAATAATTCCCCCAATGAAGATGAAATTAAAAGAGTCGTGTTTAGCTTAAATCAAGATAGTGCACTGCGGTCGCGAGTGGATTCACTAAAGTTTTTTTTACAAAGTAGCTTGGGATATCATCAAAAGGCAAATCTAGTGGATGCTATTCAGCAGCTGGCTTTGGAAAAACAATATATGATCCACTAGTGGTATGAATTCTAATTTCCTTGTTTTAATTCCAAAAATGAAAGGTCTTGAAAATGCTAAAAGCTTTAGACCAATTGGCGCTTTAAGTAACTTTTGCTTCAAAATCATCACCACGATTATTAGTGAAAGGCTTACGAGATACATGCCAAATCTCATATCCTAGCAACCGATATGCTTTTTATTAAGAATAGGAATATCCATGAGCAGTTTTACTTGCTTTTGCAGGCTTGTTAATGAGAATGCGTTTGTAACTAGAAGAAGGGGAAACTTGGGTTTTTGAAATTGGATATATCCACCGAAGCTTATGATACCACTGAGTTGGTGGTTTTACATAGAGGAGCTCACAAGGTTTGGTTTACCACATTTAACCACGTAATTGGATCGTGGTGTTGCTAAATCAACCAAAAATTTATGTTATGCTTAATGAGTGGACCGAGTTGGCTTTTTTGGTGTTGGTAGAGGCCTTAAACAAGGTGACCCCTTATCACCTATTCTCTTTATTATTGCGAGAAGATATCTTTAGTATAAATATTCACAAGCTTGGTTATGGAAAAGAAGATTCGACCTGGTTATTAGGAATGGAAATTCATCCCACCCATTTAATGTTCTTTGATGATATTTTCTTGTTTTGTAATGGAGGACTGAAAAGTATTGATAATTTGAAAGCTTTACTTATTGATTACCAAGATGCTTACAAGTCCGAGTTATTAATGCCACCCCAGAGCAAATGTTTCAATGATGCTACCTCGGTTGCTAGAAAGAGATTAATTGTTGTTTCTCTTCAAATGGATATTTCCTCTTTTCTGATAAATATCTAGGAGTTATGATTGTTCAAGGAAGGGTTAAATATATACATATATGGCATCGTCGGTTGAGTACATGCGACAAAAAAGATTAACTACTTGGAGTGGTAAGTTTCTTAATTTTCAAGAACGAGACTTACCTTGGTGAAACATGTTCTTAGTAGTATTCTACATCTATAACATGTCCATTTATAAATGTCAGAGAAAGGTTATTGATGCTTGTGAAAGGATTAGTGAGAAATTACTTATGGTAAAGGGAATGCTTTGAAGATAGAAAATGTATTACTCTTAAGTGGGATAATGTATGCACTTCTAAGGTGGAAGGTGGTCTTGGTAATAGAAAATTAGAAGATATGAATAAGGACTTGTTAATGAAATTTTTATGGAAAATGATGCATCGTCAAGATGAATGGGCAAAAAAATTCTAGCCATGCTGGATAAGAATGGAAAGTGGATTACATATTATCTGAGATCTTAATAAGCTTACGTAATTAGTGGGTTATTCATGATTTCAATAACAGCACTAGATGGATTATTGGAAATGGAGCTAAAATTTCCTTATGGAATGACAAATGGATCTTTGAAGAACCAATATGCTCTTTGTTTCTAATAAATCTTTTATTGCTTCACATCTGATTTGAGAAGTTCAGAATCTTATTGTTAATGGCCAATGGTGTTTCCAAGAAGAATTCTTACATTTTTTCAAAGGCTTGAGAAATTGCCTTTTCTTAAAGCTGGTGAAACTTATTGATACGGTGCAATAGTCACTCGCGGGATTTTACGGTTAGTACGTCTTGTGAAGAAAATTAGTCGAAACTTTGCCAAAATTGCACTTTAGTACATGAAGACATGGAACCTTTACTTGCAGTCATTCCTTCCTCTTCTGCAAATGTGTGGAAGATTACTAGAGAAGTTTTCTCTACATAAGAAAACCTGGCACTTTTAGGGGCGACCCCAAAAGAATTAGGGGGCGACACTAAAAAGACAAAAAGGTCACCCAAACGTAAATCTAAGCTACCCCTTATCTTCGATTTTCGAAATGGCCAATATGCTCCTTATATAATCGGTAGCCAACACCTTAATCGGTAGGTTAAAGGTGAATCGGTAGGTTAAATTGAAACTATACCTACCGATTATTGTATAGATACTTCGGCTAATAATCCAGTTTTATAATCGGTAGCATATCCAACTTGTAAGACTACCGATTATAAGGAGCCCCCAAAATGAGTTTTTCTAAAATCCTTCACGTAATGAATTTTGAAATCTACCATAATCGGTAGGATTGATTACTTATAACCTTGGGTTATAGGTTGCCCCAAAATGAGTTTTTCTAAAATCCTTTATGTAATGAATTTTGAAATCTACCATAATCGGTAGGGATTGATTACTTATAACACCTTAGGTTATAGGTTGCCCCCAATAATGAGTTTTTCTAAAATCCTTTATGTAATGAATTTTGAAATCTACCATAATCTACGTAGGATTGATTGCTTATAACCTTAGATTATAGGTTTCCCCAAAATGAGGTTTTCTAAAATCCTTCATGTAATGAATTTTGAAATCTACCATAATCGGTAGGATTGATTACTTATAACCTTCCGATTATATGTTGCCCCAAAAATGAGTTTTTAAAATCCTTCATGTAATGAATTTTGAAATCTACCATAATCGCGAGGATTGATTACTTATAACCTTAGATTATAGGTTGCCCCAAAATGAGTTTTCTAAAATCCTTCACGTAATGAATTTTGAAATCTACCATAATCGTGTAGGATTGATAACTTATAACCTTAGATTATAGGTTGCCCCAAAATGAGTTTTTCTAAAATCCTTCATGTAATGAATTTTGTAATCTACCATAATCGGTAGGATTGATTACTTATAACCTTCCGATTATAGGTTGCCCCAAAATGAGTTTTTTCTATAATCCTTCATGTAATGGATTTTGAAATCTATCATAATCGGTAGGATTGATTACTTTTAACCTTACGATTATAGGTTGCCCCAAAACGAGTTTTTGTCGAAATTTCATTTTTTTCGAATTTGGGAACTAGAATAATCGGTAGGTTAATAAGTTATTTATGAACTTCACCTATCTACCGATTTCTAACGACCAACAACATTGAGAATACTCATAATCGGTATATAATACCACTACCTTAGATCTGGAGTAGTATAAGGATACTATGGTAATCTCAAGTAAATTTGGACACCCCCATAACCTTGTCCTATGAGTTGGGAATAAAAAAAGTCGCCCTAATTCTTTTGGGAGGTCGCCCCTAAAAGTGTCGGGTAAGAAAACTTAAGAAAAAGGATTCATTTTTATTCCACATGTTATAGTTGTGCGTAATAGAAGATAGTATGAACCATATTCTTTGGAGCTAACAACTTGATCGGAACTTGTGGGGCTGGTTAGGAGGTATTTTTCATTTCCTTGCTCCTAAATCTTTTGAAGAGCTTTTTAAAAATGAGTAAATCTACCTCCCAACCCTATAATAAAAAAGAATTGTGGGCTAATGGGTTCCTTCACTACGATTGGTTTGTACTTTCTTGGTTTTTGAGAAATGCTATTTGCTTTGATGATAGAAAAGCATGATACTACTAAATTGAAAATCAAGATTAAAAAGAAGGGTCCATGAGCCTTGGATGCGGGAGGCCCCGAAAGGTAATATGTGGGGTTTCCGGTGCTGAAAGGTATTACTGCGGTTCTTTCTCATTCAAGTGGGGATATGAAGCCAATCGGAAATTATTGGAATTTTTTCAACTTTTGCCCGAATGAGGATGAAGTATTATTATGATGTGATGGAGCCTCACATGGCGCTCCGGGGAAATCTTTGGCTATGGTTTTGTGGCTAGAAACCACGGGAGGTATGTTTGTTTTTGCGAGTCGCGGAGGTTTGGGGTTACTTACAACTATCTTGCGAGTTCATGGCAACCATCGAGCTACTGGAATGGGCTATGTGAGAACCCGGCATTTCGAGTGAACTCTACAATCCCCGATTCCAAAACTTGTATCACCTCTTTAAATGACGAAGATCCCATGGTTTCTATTGGCTAGATGGCGAGAGAATTCTCACTTTTTGCCATGTTATATCCTACATACACATGTCTGGAGAAGATCAACTTTTCGGTGATCATTTTTGCTAAAGAAGGAGTACTTGACCCAGGAAGAGACATGAGGCTTACATTCATGACAAACCTAGCGGCTTGCCTGCCTTGAATTCCACTTTGATCCAACCATATTATAGATTTGTTTAGTTTTCCATTTTAGCCTTGCTCTTTAGCTTCTTTTATTTTGTTTCTTTTTTATTTCTCACGGCTCAGCGCTAGGCCCCTGTAATCTTAACTCTTTATCTTTAATAAAAGAAATTGGTTTTAAAAAGAAAAAAGAAAAAAAGACTATATTATCCGACTTGCTATTATGGCTTTTCATTGAAGTTGAATAGTGGGTTAATTGTAAAAATGAAAATCAATAGACTCTTGAGTTTAGTTTCGATAAAAGCTGCAGGCTGAAAAAGCGGGACCACAAGAACCACACCCGATATGCTTTCGAGAGAATCAAGCTGGACTCGATCTTAATAAAGTATATCAAAGAGGTTCTAATATCTCTATTTCACAATGTAATGGCAAATCGAATAGATAGAAATCCATGAGCACTGATTATTATGTGAAATAACTTGAAACAGTACCAAAGACCAATGTTCAAGTGTCAATCAATGTAAATCAACAACCAAAGGTTGGATATTCTAATTGATTGATATTACTTTTACATACAACACCTGATGTCTTCATTTATATAACAAAATATAATGCGGGAAAGAAATAACACGAGACACCACAATTTTGTTAACGAGAACCGTAAATGCTGAAAAACCCAGGGACCTAGTCGAGATTGAACACCTGTTGTATATTAAGGCGATACAAACACTGGCTACTACAAACTAGCCCGGTATGGAGTTTAGTTTGAACCCAAATCAATCTCACGCTTATCCGAGAGTACGGTTTGCTCTCCCTTACGTCTACGATCCCACGGTAGGATACTACGCACTTGATTCCCCTTTGCGATCTCACCCACGACTAAGAGTTACTCTGACCCAAAGTCGGCACCCCAATAAACAAATCACGTATCACCTGAGAAAAGTCTATATTAATAGATACGTCTTATCTCCCACGGAAATACCTACAAGTTTTGTTCCGTCTTTTGATAAATCAAGGTGAGACAAGAACCAATTGATTAACCCGGACTTACTCATCCTAGAAGAAAAACCTAGTATTATCAATCACCTCACCAATAATCTTAATGCGGCCATGATCTGATTTGAGGATGAGAAAATGGTTTTACGCCGATTTTGGTAATTTTGGGTGTGTGGGTGAGAAGCGAATTTAGACCCTAAACAATGTACTGCATGGGAGTACTTTAGATTCGAGAGATCAATCTGTACAAATCAAGCCTAAACCAAGAAATGGTCGTTCCAGGACTTGCTTCGGTCCAAAAGGAGAGAATGGGTTGGTTTTGGGGAGGGAAGCGAAGAAAGTGTTGAGACCGGGTTGATTCGGAAGAGTAGTGGTTTCACGACTTGTATCGAGAAAATGGGAAGCTAACGAGATGGGAGAGCTTAGCCAAACGTTTTCTGAGTGTTGTACGATCCTTGACCGAACTTGTTCTCCTTTGTGGAAATAGGTAAGACCTATTTATACAAGTCGAGTGAAACGTACTGCGGTCTCATTAAGGAATGGAATAATGGGTGAGTAAATGGGAGGAGGTGGTAACCGTTAACGCATGGAATTGATGTTCCATAAGAAAAAGCGTTTCACCATTACTTCCCTATTTACTTAACACTTCATCCTTATTACACTTTCTTATTACGGGCGTAGTGTACGCCGCACTATGTATAGCCGCCAAACCAAAACCCAAAGAAGATCCCCGGTTGTGGTTTGATGTCTCGAGCGTTTTCGTGAAAACATGTAACATGGTTGTTGCACTGGCAAGTCGAGCTTGGGAGACTTGCTAGCTTAGCGACCTATCGGCAGTCGAGATTTTGTATCTTAAGCGGAAAGGTAGCCGTTGATCGTTGCACGCTTAGTTTTGATAGTATGTGTAGGAAGGCCAGCATGATGGCACGACAAAGTTGGCGAGGCCATTGGCATGGCATGCCTTGGCGTGGTTTGGCGTGGCCAAACTAGACTTTGGGTCAAGGTTACCATGCGTTGTCGGTAACCTTGGACGGCTAGGATTTTCTCACGAAATTGAAGGCGACCGTTGATTGTTGCACGCCTTCGTTTTGGTAGCCGCATAGGGAAGGCCAGCATGGTGGCGCGGCTAGGTTGGCATGCCGTTGGCATGGCGTGGCCAAACTAGGGTTTTAGGTCAAAGGTTACCATGTGTTGTCTGGTAACCTTGGACGGCTAGGATTTGCTCATGAGATTGAAGGGCGACCGTTGATGGCGGCACGCCTTCGTTTTAGAAACCCTAATTAGCACCCTTTACTAGAATCGCTGTAAAATTCTCGTACGGACTCGGATTTTGACGGTCCGCCCCTCAAATCGACCGGAAAAGAATTTGCTATCTCCATGCGAAAGGATATTTAGGTTTTGAACTCGTTCGGGAGGTGAAAACAGCCCGACAGTAAACTCAGGAAGAATTCAGGAGGGATGTTGCGGGCCCGAGGAGGCATAGTTTAGCGCGGCCAAAATTAGGGTTTTGGCATTGGGCCAAAGCGTTACCATGCGTTGAGCTGGCGACCTTGGACGGCTAAGATTTGCATCTAAGGTGGAAGGGTGGCCGTTGATTGTTGCACGCCTATCGTTTTAGTGGCCGCAGGGAAGGCCGAGCGTGGTGGCGCGGCTAAGGTTGGCATGGCATGCCTTGGCGTGGTTTGGCGTGGCCAAACTAGGGTTTCGGCCCAAAGGTTACCATGCGTTTGGCTGGCGACCTTGGGCCCGAGCTAAGATTTTGCATCTAAGGTGGAAGGGTGAAAAGCCGTTGATTGTTACGCCCTTCGTTTTGGTGGCCGCGTAGGCAAGGCCGAGCGTGGTAGCCCAGCTGACAGCGGAGTTGGCATGGCATGCTTTGGCGCGGTTTTGCGTGGTCAAACTAGAGGTTTCGGCCCACAAAGGTTACCATGCGTTGTCGGTGACCTTGGAGGGCTAGGATTTGATCACGGGATTAAAGGGAGACCGTCATGCATAGCCGTTTTAGTAGCCAGCACTTAGGGAAGGCCAGCATGGTGGCACGGCTAAGTTGGCATGTCGTGGGCATGGCTAAGGCCAAGGCAAGGTGTGGCTTGGCTTGGCATGTCGTTTGGCACATGGTGAGGCTAGCATGGCTAGGGTCAAGGTAGGGTGCGTCTTGGTTTGGTATGTGGGTCCAATGGCTAGACATCTTAGATTTGGCACATGGTACGGCTAGCATGTCTAGGGCCAAGGCAAAGTCAAACGGCTTGGCATGTAGAGACCAATGGCTAGGCGTGCCGTTTGGCACATGGTGCGGCTTCTAGCATGGGCTAGAGGCCAAGGCGAGGTGTGGCTTGGATTGGCATGTGGGGCTATGGGCTAGAGCATGTCGTTTGGCACATACAGATGCGTGTTGGCATGGATGGCATGCCTTCGGCGTGGGTAGTCTTCAGCGGAGCACGGAGGAATGCGAGGCTGGCATGGATGGCATGCCTTGGCGCGGTGGTGCTCTGCTTTGGGCACTGAGAGGTGCAGGCTGGCATGCCTTGGTGTCGGAGGTGGCTGCTGGCCGGGCACGGAGGTGCGGTTGGCATGCCAGCAGGCGCGGTAGCATGAGAATTTTAGGGTTTTGCTCCCGGGTGATGTCAATCGATGTTAGGGGTTTCTTGCCGTGGAACATGATACATAGAAAGAAAAGGTACCACATGTGTAATTCTTACATAAGGCATCTCTTTTGCAGAGATAGGCACATTATGTGTCTACATTGAGTCTCAATTCTCTATAATGTTAGTACTCGATTTTGCGCTTATTTTGGTATTTTATGTCTTTGTAGGTGTTTTGGAGAAATAAGCTTTTGCGGCGAAAATTGGCTCGAAAAGTGGTATTTGCGCTCGTGGGAGAAAATTGCTATTCGGACTCTCGCTATGGATAAGGGTACCCAAATTACTAAGAGGCACCCTCGGGGATACCCCAAGGCATCTGCTATTAGCACCCCTACTGCGGATAGGGGCGTCTCATCTTCTTCGTTTGAATTCTCAAAAATGGCGGGAAACTTTGTACAACGAAGTTCGGTTTGGGATTTGATTTTGGGCAACTTTAAAGAGATTCAATCTCGGATTTGTGTTGGGATGGACTCAAGTTGACCGAAGCGGGGTTGGTGCGAGTGGATTGTTTCGATTTAGGTTTGGTGGAACAATCGAGTTTTGAATGCGAGAGGAGGAGTATCACGGGAAAGTTTGGAGTGGATTGTGATCGATTTTTAGTCGGAGTTTGAGTTGGATATTGGTCGGAGTCATCATGTTAGTCCAAAGCGAGGAAGGTATGGCGGCAGTTCGAAAAAGCGAGGTTGAATGCGTCGAGTTGGAGGAAAACATGGAGATGGATATTCACGGGATTATGTGGCTGCGTTTTTGGAAAGTGCGTGGAGTTTTAGTCAAGGAAATATATTACGAGAGATTTGACGGAGGTTTGCAAGTTGGGATTACACAGAATAGCCAGCGGAGAAAATATAAAAAGAGGAGAAAATCCACGGTGACTTCAGGTGAAAGACAGCGAGATATTCTCGGATTTACTCGAGGTTTAGGGGTCTGTGAGATATATAAGTTGTTCAGAGTCATAACGAGAGAGTAGAGACTTTAGGGGACCGAGACGAGTGCGGGAGAAAGCGCGAGAAGAAATCGGAGAGTTCGGGAAAACGCAGTTACTGCTGCTGTAGAAGAACCTAGAACACGAAGAACATTGACGCACGAGGACAGTCGCGAAAAACTACTCGCTTATTCAATGGCGGAACCCTTGTATCGTTTAACATGCGAGACTTATTTCTTACGTTAGCATGTTGTTTGTAACGCCTTTTCGGCGTTGCGGTTATGCACGAGTCATTAGTTTTCTCTTGTTTTTCACTATTTGAGCTATGAACATATTATTTTGAGCACGTGAATAATATGAGGCTAAACCCCAACACTGGTATGACGGAGGAAGCTAATTTTCATGCGTGTGGTAATTCTATTTAATTCTTATATGACTTCTTGCACTTGATTTAATTGTTTTATGATTTTCACTAATTAGTTGTGATTTCGTTTGATGACGTATGCTTAGTTTTAGTAGCTTTTGATGCGTCATGCTTGTGATTTACAATTAATCTTTTAAAAATCTACCTTGGCAAAAACATAGAGTCAATATTTTATTGTTTGAGCTATAATTGTCTAGAATAAATATAAGAATCGCATAAATGAGAATTGGTGGAACCACGAGTCTCGAGTAATCTCTCGATATCGTGACAACCCTTTTGTATATATTTTCTATTATTAAATTGAAATCAAATCTTTACGAGCCCAGAGTTGAGCGAACTTTTCACTACCACTTTACTACAACCTTTAAAAATCACATACCAATTTTGGGCGCCGTCAATAGCGGACTTGTATTTAGATTTGTTTTAGGTTTCTTTTTCTTTATTATTTTTGTTCTCTTTACGCCTTTGGTATTCTTTTGATTCTTTTCAGATTTGGAGCGAAGCTACTAGGAAAGAAAAGTGCTATAAAAGGAAAGCATCGCCAAGAAGGAAAGAAAGAGGAATCGAAGGAGTGAAAGAAGATTTTGTATACAGTTATTTTAGTTGCTTTATTTCTATTTTTAGAAACTGTAAATAGGGTTGTATTTTTGTAATTTCCTTTTCTTTTTGGACACTTTTTGGACTTGGACATTATTTTAAAACCCTAAGGAAGGGTTAAGAATTAAATATAAGCTGTTTGCAGGGAAGGGCGGCCGATTCACGATACACCTCGGCCCCTGAGTTCTGCTACACGACATGCGGTCGGTGGCACTGAGTCGACTTCAGCGGGTTCATCGCCCGTCACGGTACGGGAGGTAAGACTCTATCCACCCACGAATCCCACATGTCGGTGGGTTTTATTTTATGTGACAACTCACACCACACAGATAGAATGTCGAGGTGGTATTGAAGCCACCGATACAGCGAATATCCAGTAGAGTTTCAAAATGGGCGTTACTACCTTGACCATAGTGTGAATGGTGGTTGGGAACATCAGCCTTTTCAAGGTTATGGCTCACTGCCATGCTGAGCCCAATTACTATCCACACACGCAGTCGGTTGTCGTCAAGTCAAATATAATTTCACTTTCTCAATCAACTACATATAAATATAGTATGCGATAAGAAAGAGTTCGTATCCACAGAGAGGCTTTTGTTGTTATAAAATTTTAGTTTCTAAAGTAACCACGTGGAATGTTTGTTGTATTTAAGCAAATAAAAGTAATTGAAAGCAAAGTAAGTAATTTGAGAAATCAATAAGGAGTAGATATTGGTCACGGGATAGTATCATTCACAAACATGTATTATCATCAATGATTAGAATTGGTATTTTAATCTCGTATTTATTAAAAGTCCTAGGATATCTTGATCGCAAGTATAACCCGTTAATTCCCTGTTTTCATCACAACCACATTAAAAGATGCATATGTGAATTCTTCCTAGAAAGCAACCTAAAGTGTAAAAGCACAATTAAGTTTAACTCCCTACAAGCATTAAGTTTTAAGGAATAAGACTCATCAATGCAAACGAATGTGTAAAAGCACTAAACGTTTTAACAAAATTTATGATTCACTTATGACTAGTAGGATATATCACTACAAGCACTAACCACAATTATGCTACTTAGAATCGGGGATAAACAACTTTTCGTATTGAAAACCCTAATATAGCTCTAGAGATGAACACAAATCGGATTGATTACGGACTCAACCTAACAAGTTTTCCAAATCTTATAACACTATTAATTGTGAATCACAAACAATAATTCATCGAGACAAAACTAATTCATTGAATCAAAAGCATGTTGAGAAATCAACTTTTATCCCATAACCAATAAGATGTTTAGCTACTCATAGCTATGGAGTTCATCATAATCAATATTCAATAAAATAATGAAGAAGAAGAACAAAAGCAAACCCTAGAAGCGTAAACAAAAACGGCTCTCCAAAATTCCAAGAATAAGATATATTATAAGTTGTAGAAGACCTTCCCTTTATAGCTTTTCTCCAACTTCTAAAATTAGGTCTAGTCTTCAAAGTCCATTAGATGAAAATCCACCAAGCCCATAAGAAGGAGAAACCCATGTAGAAAATATGTCCCAAAAGTGGTCACCGGAAATCTGGTATTGTGGCTGGAACTTGGCCGGAAGAGTCGCGGGAAGCGCTTCGGAGTGACCGGCAAAGTCCGCCGGTCACCTAGGTCAAGCTGGTCGGATCGGTCGGGTCAACGGTCCAACTTCAGTCGAGGCGAGTCAAGCCGAGTCGGGTTCATGAGTCGAGACCCGATCAGTGCGAGTTAGACCCAAGTCGAGACTCGAGTCCGAAACTTGGCTTGGGCAGTTGCATTGGCCAAATCTGTAGCACAATCATTGTGCTTCACCTGTCAACCATCAGGCCTTGATTGCACCTGACCATGATGGCTATGCAACTTACTCTCCATTTATAGACCCATCTTACTACACTTCCACTGTACTAGCTGAACTCAATTTCCTTCTGAGACTTAGCCACATCGAGTTAGGTTCTCCAAACTACCTCCATTAGCTTCATTACCGACCATCACAACTCGCCAATTCGAGACTTGCAAATCATAACATCCCCAGACTTGACTTGCGCTTTGCAAATGCCATTTCAACACTGCGGTTTCATAACGGCATCATCACTCGGCTCACGAACAATACCAAACCCATATTCTGCAACTCAGCACCTAAGCATCCATGTGACTCAGAGACAAGCTTCATTATCTCCCTGGACTGCAATTCAGCTCAACAAAACCAGGCCATCACTAGTAATCGCCACTGCAGCTCCATCACCAATCTTCACATCACTAGCACCTGAGCCACAAGAATATCAGCACCACTTGTAACTGCCTTGAACCCACAACACTAACTCAAACTCCACAGCTCAAGCCACACTACAGCCTCACAACCGTGTTAAGCCTCAAGCCATAACTCATGCTCACACCTGCAATTCATTGCAATTAACAGCCCTGCACTCTCCCATGACTCCATTGCCTGTTCCATCTCCAATTGCAGAACCAGCAAGCACAGCACCATCTCCTCTCTTGTTTACTATTTGTAATCTTAATCACAGCTGCAACTCAGCAAACAAACAATCAACCCCATTCTCACTCATGAGACCACGAGCCATGGCAATCACCAGCCACTAACACCCGACACCACATGCACTCTGGAAAATCGGACCACCATCTCCATGACAGCATTTCATCTCAGTCGTGAAGTACCAAATCCGAGCACCACCATCTCCATCTCACTTCGTCAGATTCATCACAATCCCAGCTCAAACCAACCTGTCCTAAGCATACATCTAGGTAGCTTCAGCTGCCCCAGAACCCATGTCAAACACCAACACCACCCACTTCAGACCGCATCCATTAGCATCTCGCGCAAGCTGCGGCTTCGGCCGACAACACAGCTACTTACTCATCTCAGATTCATGTTTCTCCATTTACAGCACACATTACCATCACCGGCCTCCACTGCGGCTTTGGCTACAACCCTGCTTGTCACCAATTCGCACCCGGACTCAGACAATGCATCTGTCACAGCCACTTCACTTCCAGTCCCATCACCTGCATCTTACCATTCTCTCGGGCATTTCACAATCCTTCAACCCCAATTCGAGCCCAAATTTCCTTGTTCTGTTGACAACCCCAAATTACCATCAATCCACCTTGTCGCAGTGGAATTCGACTCGGCCCCAAATTCCAACATCTTGCCAGCGATCTTCAACTCAATCCTCTTACCCATCTCTTTATTCATAATCCATGACACCTTCCAATTTCATTTACATTTGGTTGCTTTGCTCCTCAACAACACCATTTCATCTCGGGCGACTCAAGCCACGACTCACAGATTCTTGCTTGATTTCTTCATTTCTTTCTCTTGAACGTAATTTCGATAGAAACCCCCATCTCCTTTGGTCATTATTAACCCTAATTCATCAGATGCCTTGCCCGATCGGTTCATCATCATCAACAAAACAATAAATTATGTCTGCTTTCTTCATGATTCAAACGAAGAATCACATCAAAATCTTACCATTTCCCATTCTCGATCTCGGTTGGTCGGTTTCATCTTGTAATCTCGTTCTTCCACGATTTATCCGGCTCCCAATTCTTTGAGATTTCATCGATTTAACTCTCGGCGCGCTGCCATGGCTTATCTGACATTTAAGTCTGACAATAATGAGAAGAGGTAACTCCTCTCGAATTCTAGGGCTAGGTCGGAGCTGATTCTTATAGAGGCGCCCGAGCGTTTGATATAGGCCACCACATTATGACCACTAAACAAACTCGGTGGTTGCCTCCCCAATCCATGGATGGACTCCGCATATTATAGCCAATGTTCGTCCTTTTCGCTCCAAATGAGTGATTTCTTCTTCTTTTCCTCCATGTGTGACTCTAGTACCTAATAACTCAAAAAACACACGTAAAATACATAATTCACACGTAAAATAGCAAAAGAAAGCATAAACTCTATATAGTAAATGGTGTATTCTACACATCATATTCCCCCACACTTAGACTTTCCTAGTCCTCGAGAAAATCGAGACAAAGCTAATAAAATACAACAACTCCGTGTCGTCGAGGCTACGGTCACTGCGTAAATAACAAGCTTTAAACCCCTAGGTGTCCTAGTGGACGAGTTATAGTCTCGTGGTTTACTAGAGATATACCCACAAAACCTACTTTTCCAACATAATAGTTCTCAGTATTAGCATCCGCGCGTTAACAAGACATAGAGATTATGCACACTAGTCATAAGAAGTTAGACACATAAATGAACATAATCTCATTCTTAAAAGTTGAGAGAGATAACCATCCCTTCTCGACTAAAATTCGAGGTTCGGGAGTGATCAAAAGTCTCGAGCTCTTCCTCACAAGAAAGAGGGTTTTATGATATTGCGCTCCAATAATCAGCGACTTTTTATGGAGTCAGCTTGATAGGTGTAGAATACACCTAATTTACTATCTAGTAGTTTATGCTTTCTTTGCTATTTTTCTTGTAAATTATGTATTTTATGCTTGTTTTGAGTTTTATAGCTACTTCGGAGTCGCACGGAAGAAAAGAAGAAGAAACCACCCAATTTGAGCCAAAAAGGGCAAAAAGGTCATTTCACCAAGGAAGGAACACTATTTGGAGCCGAGTCCGAGGTTAAGGGTAGCTCTTGGAGAGTACTAAACACGAGACCAGCCAAGGTTAAGGAGGCTGCCATTTGGGTATCCTTATCGGGGTGATTAGGGTGGTGAATATCCGACTACTAATGCCTATACCTAAAATCGATTTCTCTCATTGAGTCGTTCTTCATTTCACACTGAATTTAAAAGCAACTATGGGCTGTGAGAGAGATCGAGGAGAGATAGAGAGAGGCTGAAATCTTGTCAAATCGAGAAATTGTGAGGCGAAATCTTGAATTAGAGCTAAGAGGTATTTAGCTTTGCTCTAGACTAAGAATTAATGATGAAATTGATGTTAGGGTTGATGTTGGCTTCGAATCGAGATGTGTATGAGCTGAAATATGAATTAGGGTTTGTACGAGAAGATGCGGATGATGATGTTCTTGAAGGTGAGAAGACCAATATGATTCGAGAGGAAATAGAAAATGTGGTATTTGGGTCGGGGTTTGATTCAACAAAGAGGCACGGGGATTAAGAAGATGATTGAGGAGATGAAGGTGAGTCTTTGTGAGTTGGTGTGAGAGATCGAGAAATAGAGTTCGGGGAGATGTTGCCTTTGAATCGAGTCGAGATGGGTTTGAAGAACTCGGGGAATCGAGCTCGGTCTGATTTGTTGTTCAACACATGGAGATGAATGCGGGATTGAGTTAGTACGGCGAGATTGATTGCTTCTTGTTGATGCTCGAAGATCTTGCAAGGCTGGATGGTCTGGAGGTTGTGTTGCGGGCAAGGTTGAGGTATGGTAATGGTTGTGGTGAGGCTTTGGTGGAATGTTGGTGGCGGGTAGTGACCATGATGGTGCAAGGATGTTTATGGGCGAGTTGTTATCATGCTAATGAGGGAGGTTGAAGTGCGATTGTCGTTGATGGTTTGAAGGCAAGGAAATAAGCTAAAATGCAAATGCGAGAGAATATGATGATTGGAAGTGCGGTACAAGGAGGAGGTGGCTTGAAATGGTGCTTTGAGCCGGATAAGAGATGGGGAGTAGTTGCGGGGAGGATAGATGTATGTCTAAGATACGGGGAAGAGCGGGTAGTGTTGGGTTGCGGTGCTGGGCGATGAATTCGAGGAGGTGGTTGTGTGGATTTGAGTTGGTATGCACCGATGGTGTTGAGTTACGGA
>JAJJWW010006667.1:0-77267 GCA_023531295.1 Papaver armeniacum | reverse complement strand
ATAATGGTGGGACAAGATTTTAAACCAACTAGGTCATCTAATAGTGGGGACGGAGGAGTATGTTTTTGGGCCTTAGCCTATTTTCCCACACGGGTAATTAGGCTGGACCGAGCTAAAGAGATTGCACTACCCATAATTAGGCTGACCGTCTTATCCTGGAGCACCATCCTTACCGACTCAATCTCTCCTAATTACCTAACTACCACTACTACCATCTGCATGACATCCACAATATGTACGGCTACTTCCAGCACAGTGTGCACGGTACATAGGCCTAGTTAGCAATTCGGAATTCGGAAAACGTACGGAACGGCAAACGTACGAGTATTATACGGTTTTGTAAAATTCAGATTCGGTCCAAGATCAGTCAACGGACGTGATTCGTTAAATGACCCGGAACGGCATACTACGTGTATAATTGATTTATAAATGTGAGTTCGGCTCAAAATTCGGTATCTATATATACTAAATAATTTATATTTATAAGGTCATAGACCAATTTTTATGCATATGTGTGAGTTATTTTAAGAAAAAATTAAAATTAATATGATGATATTAATAATATATACAACATTAGTCATCCAAGAGGACGTGGTATAGTGGTTTAGATGCTTGGTCGGTGAGTTTGAGATCTCTCTCACCTTCACCTTCAAATTTTTCTCACTCATTTTTATTTCTTAAAAATTACAACAGCGTCTAATATTAGGTAAGTGTATGCGGAGGCGGTAAACACCAAAAAGTGGGCCCTTTAAAACGTAAAAGCTAAAGAATTTATAATTAAGCGGGCGTATCATTCGATTCGGGATACGTAAAATTAAGTGGAACGATTAGCGAATAATCCGGGAATGCCACATAATACGCGACTTGGGTTCGGAGTTACAAACGTACGCGCGAATAAAGCGGTAAAATTCAGTGATACGGTAAAATTCGCGAATCATTCGCGAACTTACTAACTAGGTACATAGGCGTACTCCACCCACCGTACCACCACAGAAACTTGGTGTTTAAAATGATTATTATATGAATCAGAAAGCAATTAATTTTTATAAAATCAACCAGCACAAATTATTATTGTTTTTAAAAAATGAATAGATACCAACATTAGATTCGCAACATGCGCACATCAAGAAATCAACTAAAATCTGTCTGGAAAAAGGTGAGAGACTTGATCCCATTGCACAGTATATCTGTACCACCAACCAGTTGCTCAAATGAAATCCTAACAGTAAAAATATATGAACGAAGAAAACAATACAAAGCCATTAGCAACCTGTCAAAGTCCTTTCTGTTCATCTGAATGTTCTTTCAACTGACCTGTTAGACTTTAATAAATAGCGATTAGAAGATTAGCGAGAGTATAAGACGCAATGATTTTACCTCGATTTTTGAACGTTAGGCTTCTTCACAAAAGTACCGGAGTTGGAGCGAAACCAGGCTCTCAACATAAATCTCAGGATGAAGCCATCATCGTAGTAACAATACGGACAGTAGTTGTGTTTCTTTGTAAAAAACTACTAACCTTTCCAGCTCTTTCCTTCTTTGGGTGGCATATAAAAAACCCATCATAGGTATGCATCACAATCTTACCATTTTTAAGTGACAACATTGTCGTCCAGAAAGGATAACAGGTTATTTGTTTTTGAGTAGTGGTGAACAGTTTACTCCAAGATTCCCTCACTCCATATTCCTGCATTACCCATACTTCAGCTCGCTTGTCAACTAAAACTAAACTAAGGCAGTTTCCCAATACTCCCACCTTTGTATATATTTTCATGTTGCTAGCTTCTGAATGCAATATGCTTTTTTCTGGCAATGGTAAGTCCATGAGTTTCTCACTACTAACATTAAAAGAGACTATACTATTGCAGATATCTTGATTGGTTGTAAAACTACTTATCCAGTGAAGAGCTCCATTGAGAAAAACACCGTGATATCCGGCATGAGTTGGAAACATGTAAGGGAAGGTATGCATAGATTTTGATAAATGTGTTCCAAATGTATATACTTCAACTTCACTGCAATCAGATTTATAAGAATCCACCATTCTTACCATCTTGTAATCTCCAGTCTTGATATCGTAACCAAACCCGGATCTAGAAAAACAATTGATGTTGATATGAAAATCACTATGTTGTATTTCCTTATATTCTCTAGTTGATGGATTCCAAATATAAATGCTAGTCTTTGTATCACTTAAAATACCAAAGCAAATAAGACCATTACAAGCACCCAAGATCCTAATGTCCATACCTTTCTTGTATTCAAATGGGTAATCCATGAGAACAGCCTTTTCACCTATATACTCGCATGATAAATCTGGTGACGATGATATTGAAGAACAATCTATAGAGTATATCAAAGGCTTGCGAGTGTATGACTCCTTATCAACAAACATGATTTTATGATTGTTCTTATTCTGGATACTAATCTAATGCTAGAAATTAGATTAAGCCAGAGTTTGCATACACACTTACATGTTAGTAATGATTTCACTGGTAATTTCAGAAGGATTTCTACTTGTATCTCTTCCGGAAAAGTTGACATTAATAAAGCTGCTGCGGCTACTGCCATCTCCTTTAGGGTTTTCGCTTTCGAAGGAGGGAAGAATAGAACGAGTAGATTGCACTTGCACCCTATTTTGATCGAGTGGAAAGTTTCGGGCAAGGGGCAACGATGTCAGATTATAAGTTACGGGATAGATTTTGGGTCATAGTCATACTACAGATTTCGGCCCTCCATCGAGAAAGATTTGGATCACTACAGGGCCTATTTCAGGTCATATAGTAAATTTTAGCTGAGGGGTCAGATTTAAGAACATAGAGTAGATTTCCGCAACATGACAAATGTTATTGTTAGGTCAGAGACTCAGAGTGACAAAAAGGAAGTTTTTAGGTTACCATGCAATATTTAAAGTCATGATATATATTTGCGGATCGGGAGAAAATTAGGCTAAGGCCCCACCCATGGATAACCCATAATATGAGGCCCCTAGTTAAAAGAGTTTTAAAAACAGGCCCCGAATTAAAAAAAAAAAAAAATTAATGAAAGCGAAAAAGACTAAATTAGCCTCGAGTATATAATAAACATCACCTACCTTTCTCTCGTTCGTAAGCCATTATTTCATTTACCAGAGAGAGAAAACAAATCTCACTCACCGAAAAACAGGTTCGAGATCAAAAAAACCTAAAAATCAAGAAATCTTCCTAAATCCGATTCGAGATCAAAAACTATTCATCATCTGCCTAATGCTACCCAAATGCGAGTTTGGACTCAAAACCAAAAACAAGTTTGTTTAAGTTTGATTTCAGTTGAGATTCAAAACTAAATCGCCGTTGTTAATGATTCTTGTTGATGAAATACTCCGACGATGAATCACTAGGTATGTTTTGATTTGAATTTGTTAGTTTTGATCTGTTTTGATGAATCACGATGTCAATTGTTTTTGATCTCGTATTTGATTTGTTTTTAATATGTTAATTCAAAGACGAATAAAGAAGAAGAAGACGAAGAAAGAAGAAATACGAAGAAAGGAGAAGAAGACGAACGTAGGTTTGAATCTGTTTTGGATCTTCTACTTTTCCTCTCTGGTTTTAGGGGTTAGGTTTACTTGATGATTTCTGTTGATGTATCATTTGAATCTCATGTTTAGGAGTTTAGGACTACCGCAAATTGATGTTTTCTTATCGTTAAAACTGCAGATTCGGATTCAATTTACATTTTGTGAACTAAAATGGCGCAAGGAAGAAGGAATCCCCACAGCGTATGCTTTAAGAGGTACTTAGATGTGAAATTATTTGAGTATACGTGTTGTTGTGATATCATGCTAGTGAAAATGCCTTTGAATGTTTAACTATACAAACAAGGCCTTGTGTAACTTGAAGTTACACATTCAAAATCTAACCACCGACTTGTATTGTGGTATGTATATTGAGTGTGTAACTTGAAGTTACACATACAAATGAGCATATATTACTGTGAGTTACACATTCAAGATGTCGCCTATGAGCTGTGTAACTATAATTTACACATTTGGAATCTCATGTTTTGATGTGTAACTATAATTTACACATTAAAAATCTCAACACTAACTTGCTAATTGATTGTGTAACTATAAGTTACACATGGAAAATCTCGTCATGAACTAAATTTGATTCACTTCTGAATTTTGCTTGTGATGATGTCATGAACTAAATTTGATCTCATGATATGCTTGTAAATTTTCATAGAAATAGAGAGTATGTAAATAAGAGTTACACATTAAAAATCTTATAGAAATAGAGTATGGTTTGTATATTGATTGTGTAACTTATAGTTACACATTAAAAATCTTATAGAAATGAGCCTAGATTTGTAACTATAGGTTACACATGGAAAATCTCACCACCGACTTGCTAAGGGCATGTGTAACTATAAGTTACACTTTAAAACAATCTCACCAATGACTCTACAATGGGTTATATATTGATTGACCGTGTATGTGTAACTATAATTTACACATTGAAAATATCAACACTAACTTTTGGCGTGTGTAACTACAAGCTACACATTCAAAATCTCACCACCACTTGCCTTTGTGGTCTCCATTAACTTATAGTTACACAACAAATACGATTCTTATGCATGTGTAAATTGAGGTTACACAACACATAATAGAATGATTCAGTTGTGTACTTGGAAAATACACATAGTTTTTGACATGAATTTGATTTTTGCAGTTATAAAGGAGTGTATTTGATAAGTACACAAAATACTTGACTCATGCTATTTTTTGTGTGTGATGTGTACAGAAAAATTAAGGCAATCCTTGAATGCCATTAAGGATTTGGTAAAGGTGATAAAACCTATAGGATTGACCGATTGTGGCCTCGAGATATCTTTTAAGAGTTGCTTTTACGTAAGCTCAGAATGATGTATTACGATGAGTATGATCCAGCTGTACCAAGTACAACAAAACAAATCACTACCAACAAAAGCGTATTGAAGCTTTTGAACCGCTTTGATATGGATTGTGACACACCTTGTTCTTTCAAGTTTGGTGATGATAAGTTTATAGAGTCTACACCGCAAAGCTGGCTGGTTTATTTTACATGCAAAGGATTGGAAGTAGAAAGGGTCAAAAGCTATTAAAGAACTTTTCTCATAAGGATTTTATCGACAATGTTTTGTACAACAAGTTCTTCACCGATATTAAGTCTATAAAGACATCGAGACAACAAAGGACTAAGACAAAAATTTTAGAGAAGATAAAACAACTTATGACCAAAAGGAGAAAAAGTGGGCGAAGAAAGAAAATTGATGATAAGGATCTAGTTTGTTTGATAGGTTTTTATCTTTGCTTGTGTATTATTTTTTGGAGACATAAATGCTAATGAAGTGAATGTGAAATATCTTAGTGTCGTTGAAACATATGAGACTCGTGCTCAAGGTGTCTTGGCCTGACTTAATACACGAGCACTTGTTTAAAGAAATTCATGATAATATTAATTGCTTGGAAAATGTGAAGGCTTGTATGCGGACTTACACGGGTAAAGCTTGTGTGTAATTTCTATTCCAAAGACTTTTAGTGTTATGTTCAGATATTTTATTTTAATATTATTTGCTTGACTAATTAAAATTTATATATGTTACGTATATTGTTTGTCAACATGCACCTGTATGCTCAATCCCGAAAGTTGCAAACCACGAAAGAAGATATCCCGCGGGTTGGAAGGTGGGATCTATACCAGATTTCGGATTACATTTCTATAATGTATATGACAGAGTTTTGATAAGTGTTAGTTGGTTTATGTTTTGTAAATTTATGGTAATATCAATATAATTTAGATAAAACTTTGATGTAATCAATTGTCATGTGTAGCTATAAGTTACACATTTAAATGTGCTTGTGTAACCTATAGTTACACATGCAAACATAACACCAGTGAATTCAATTTATATGTGTAACTATAGGTTACACATATAAAATGTTCTTATGTAACTTTAAGTTACACATACAACTGAAAATTTGTACATTTAGAATGTTCAACTGTTTTTGCTATCTCTTTTTAACCTCTCCATCTGTTAATTGCAGCCAACTCCTAGCTTTGTGGCTGAGTTTTCACAGCTTGAGAAGCAAATTAGGTATATCAACCGTGGTACCCAAAGAAGGACGACCCGCAAAGTCATCGAAAAGCGCAAACCATTGAGAATGGACAACTGAAAGAGCAACCATAAGCAAACCAAGCAATGTTTAAAGCAAAGTGTATGCAATTGCAAGAGAAGGAATATCGAAGGGGACCTTTCGTCAGAACAAAGAATTCAAGATTCACAATTTTAGTTGCCAAATTATGCAAGCAATGGGTATTGATCCTTACAAAGTGACCCAAGAAGAGTTTATGCAACATGAAGATGCTGGACATGGAGGTACCGATCGTGGAGCTACCGAGCATGAAGAAGTAGAGTTACTGCATGGATCAACCGATCAACAAGGAGATGGAACTACCGAGCATGGAAGTAGTGAACATGAAGAAGAAGAATCCGAGAAAGAGACTGAGCAAGAGAAAGAGAAAGAGAAAGATGACACGGAAAAATCCTTCCATGAAGAATGTAAGTAGTTGTTCATTTTTAATATGCTTCTTTAACTTGATAGAGGTACCCAATTAGTTGACACTAAGGTCTTTGAACATTTTTAGGTTCATATTTTTAGTTGTTCACTTTAATATGCTTGTTTAACTTGATTACACTTGATTATTGTTGAGTAAACTAATCATATGGATGTGTAATCCCTAGTTACACATGCTATATGCGTGTGAAACTTCGGTTACACTAGTTAGATGCATGTGTAACCGCATGTTACACTAGGTATCCATGCCATACTCATGTGTAACATGAAGTTACACATGGTAGTTATCGAAGCCACCAATCACACATGATATATTCTTCTTGAAATTTTATTAAAAAAAATTTAACATCATAATCATCATCCTAATTCTCATTTCAATGCTTGTGCAGCCTTCCATGTATGAGCCCGGCAAATGAAATACGCCAAAAATTCTGCAAGCTCAAACTTCAGCAGAGGGGGCGCAAGGCTCATCAAAAGAAGAAGCCCGCTAGTAAGAAAAAGCGCACTACCGCAGGTGTTGTTGATGAGGCGCAAGAAGAAAGTCCGATGAAGAGACGCATGCTGCCGATGAGGCACAAAAGAAAGATGCGTAAGGTGGTGTTGTGGTTGAGCCGCGTGAGAAAGCCATAGGTGATGATGCAAATGTCATTGAAGAGACACCCGCAACTCAGGTGACGGTTTGGTTCTCGACCGCTCCAACTCGGCCAACATCGTAAACTATTGACGATAGTTTTGCTTCAACACGCTTTGAGGACTCCATGGTGATAATCGCTACAACACCGCAAACACATCCCGACAATGCTCGGACCTACATGTTGGTGCAACTAGGAGATAACCCTACCGATATGACGGATGCTTTGAAGTGAGTAAAATGCTTGATGAGATTGTCGGTGACATTAACAAAAGTGAACCTGGGACCCGCAAGTGATGGAGAATGCGAACCTAGCTCAAGTGGTAACCACTCTTCCGTTTTATTTGTAATGGAAGTGTAACTTCAAGTTACACATTGCAAAAAGGCATGTGTAGCTTGAGGTTACATACATTACATTATTATTTTGGCTTGTTTTGTTTGTAATGGAAGTGTAACTTCAAGTTACACATTGTAAAAAGCATGTGCATCTTGAGGTTACACACGTACATTATTATTTTGGCTTGTGTAACTTTAAGTTACATACATGTGCTAATTTACCGAGATTTTGCCTATTTTTTTTTTGCGCAATACTACAACACAAGGGAACTTTTTAGCCTTGGAATAGATAAAACTCCACTACCCGGCAGGAGAGTTGCTTCAAGGAAGTTGCGAATACAATAAGAGAAAACCAACCAAGATTCATACAACAACGTGTCTTTGAGGAATAGAAAATTCCAACACAAGATCCAAGCGTATGAAAAGAGGACGAAGAAGATTAAGAAGAGTGTTAATGAAGAAAGAATGACCACACCCAAGTGGAAAAAGAAAGAATGGACGCAGCCTCCAGAAAGAAGAAAGAATGGATGAGGTTCCAGAAGTGGAAAAAGAAAGAATGGACGCAGTTCCAGGAGCAGAAGAAGAAAGAATGGATGAGGTTGCTGAAGAAGATGACGGAACAATGAGAAAGGATGTGAAAGGTTCCTCAAGTTATCGAAAGGTCGGGAAGGCGAGAATAAGGAGAAAGTTCTTGAATATTTCCATACTCATTCCGAAAACGTAAGTAGCTTGACTCCAAGTAGGCTTGATTCTTTCTTATTGATTATTGGATATTACTACTTGATTCTCATATGTTGATGAATAATAGTTTACTTCTTTGTAATGCAGAGACATTACTTGGATTGAACGCCTACTTTAAATGGTAGCCTTCGTTTAATATATCCGAGAACTAATGCTACAACTTACCAAGAAAGAATCCTTATTGGAGTCAATTCATCGACTTCTACATTAGCATTGAGGACAAAGATGAACTCTAACAATGTACCAAGTATGACAAAGCGATATTCTGTCGCCACAAGCATACGTAAGTACTTCGATATATTTGAAATCTTATTCCATTTATAATGTGTAGTGTGTGTTGTAAGATTATGATTTTTTTATGTCGGAAAACAGTTATAATGTAGTAATCCGAAGTTACAAATGCTTTATAATGTGTAATCAAGTTACACAACCATTTATAATGTGTAACTGTTACACATTCTTATTTTTCTAGTGAAAAACCCAAGCCCCTATGTGTAACTTCGTTTACATAATCACTTGTTCATTTATAATGTGTAATCCGGGTTACACATTCTTATTTTTCTAGTGAAAAGCCCAAGCCCCCTATGTGTAAACTTCACATAATCACTTGTTCATTTGTAAAAATTTTGATTAAAAATGTGAGTTTGACATTCCAAATGGTTTTTGCAAGATCACGTACTTGAACGATTACGGAGAATTCAAGAAATTTTGGATTCCAAAGCTTGCTAAGGAGTATGTCAAGTACAAGAACGATGCAGTCAAACTTTTCGCCCAATGTGCAACAACAACACACACTACACACCGCCGGAGTATGAGTTGAAGAGCTCTAATGCTTGGTCCTACATGAACTCATCAAACGTTAAGAAACTCAGGAGTGAACACCTTAATCAAGCCAAGAAATATGCATTTGCAATTACTACGTAATCGAGACTCTTGTGTCCTTATGCTCTTGGGATGAATGAAAACACCAAGTTTATGGCTTCGCCCCACAAGGGTACAATTCTTGACCTGTCTTCCATGTGTATGCAATTACATGAAGATCGGATGAAGAATAAACAACTTGACAAAAAATTAACCTCAAGTATGATGCTATGGTGGACCGACAAGCTCAACCGCATGAGAGGAAGCATGCTATACAAGATTATTTCGGATCCATTCGTAGATGCGTAAAAGCGTATCATTAGGATTAGAAAAAATCTATACTAGCAAATATGTTGTTAGCCACAAAGCGGATGTTAGACTTGGAAAATATGTTGTTAGAAACTTTTAAATTTCATCGCTTAGTAGATTTTAGTAGTTCTTGGTTTTGAAAATATTTTTGGATTGAAATTCTTTGAATTATAAACTTTTATCTTGTTAGAAATTTTACAAATGTGGTGTACGAGTTTCATAAAGTATGCAATGGTAAGTAACTATACATCTTAACATGATGCTTTAGGTGTAACCCGAGTTTACATATACATTTATCATGTGTAACCTAATATTACACATGCATTCAAAGTTTACACATCCATATATTTGAGTGTAAACCGAAGTTACACATCCACGGCTAAGTATCGTCTTCGCACTTTATATCCCAGGATGTGTAACTAGCAATTACACATCCCGCTAGTTCGATCACCGTTTGGATTATTTACATTTTCGCTCATCCATATATTTGAGTGTAAACTCAAGTTACACAAGCCATTGATCGGACTTGCCCAATAAATCAAAATAAAATAAATTTAAACCAAAGATTTATCATGTGTAAGCTAATGTTACACATGCATTAACAATATATGTAACCACCAAGTTACACATCCGATCGGTTACACATGCATTTGACCACCGATCGACATACACAATAAATCAAAAAATAGAATAAACCGCATTTCAAATCGTTAATCGACAAAATATAAAATCAATGAATAGATCCTTGCACATAATCAACGTTGCGAAAAATAAAAACGTTTGGTCCATGCGAACCGAAATGAAGAAAACTAAAAAGAAACAATCCAAGACAAAAAAGAATCCACACATAAAATCATTACTTGCGAAATGAACTTTGGTAGGCTCAATCTAGTGAGGTGTGAACTTCCGAGGATTCCTGCAACCTTGCCTTGTTGTGACTGTTTCCTGCGATTGTTTGCAACGAACTTTTTCTTCACCTTTTTCTCACGTTTACTTATAATCCTCTTTCCCGGGGTCTACCTGGTGGCTTCTTCACGGTAGGCGGGATGACGGTGTTATCCGGATGATATTCAACAGCTCCTGTTGTAGTTGGGAATCGGTGGATGGCATGCATATAAGTCTTCCTAAAATAGTCGCTTGTAAAATATGGTGAAATGAAATCAATAGCCTCACGTTTAATCTTCCGTATGGCTGCAAGAGCATGAGCACAAGGAAAACCATATACGCGCCACCTTGAAAAAAAAAAAACAAACAAAAATCGCTTAGTTGCACATACAAATCATAAAACACTCAAAATTAGATAATTACAGTGCATATACAGATGTGTATCTTTAAGTTACACTTGCAAAATATATATGTGTAACTAGTATTTACACATGCATATATCTAATCTTAAAAGGAGAAAAAAGAACATACAGAGAGAAGAAAAAGCATAAGAAACCAAACCTTTGACAAAGTGCAAGTCTCGTGTTCGAGGTCCACCATGTGAGACCTTTCGCTAATAACTTCAAACACGGTAGGACTAGCAACCAATACTTCCCAAGCCAAACCTTCATCTTGAAGAGCCACAAGCTTTTCTTCATACTCGGGGGTTAATGGAGTCATCATATTAGCACCAATTTCACGACGCTCTCGCCATCAAACACATTATTTTCCTCCTAATCAAAAGGAAAAAAAAAATGATGAATACATAAAGTGACAAAACATGAAATAAAAAGACAAGAAACAACAAAACACACACACACACACTTAATTAACTCCGATCAAGAAGAGCAGTCGTGCATCTTCTTGTGAACCAACCCAAATTATTGACTCGATTCTCACTAGAGTACTAGATGTTCGTCCATAACGACAACCTTTGAAATAGGCATTCGCATATGATTCAGGTGGTATGGTCTCGATGTAATCAGCCACCCAATTGCAGTTCAAGTCTCTAATCTTCTGTATGGCTTTCGCATGGTTTTCAGAGAGAGTGAGTATGTCGCCTCTCGGAAATGGTCCATCACAAGCGAATACCTAGGATCTGTTGCAGATGGGTATATTTTTCGTCAAATGATAGTAGCAGAAGCTGTGGAACCCATCTGGATAGACAAGTGGAACACCCTGCAAGAGTCCTTCATGGCGATCCGAAAGGAAGGTGATTGGCCTCCCATCACCAACAACTTCAGTCAAATTCCTCAAAAACCACTCCCAGTTGTCGATAGTCTCAGAATCGACTAGTGCAAAAGCAAGGGGGAAAAATCCTACAAAAAAAAATTGTGCATAATCGAAGAATAATAAGTTTCACACAAACAGAAACAATGTGTAAATACAAGTTACACATGCTAAAACAAATGTGTAACTTAAGGGCTACAAGATGATATTTTCTTAGTTACACACTTTGGGTAAAGTAATGTAACTGAGAGTTACACATGTGTAACTCTCGCTTATTTGTCAATCAAGTTGTTAAAAAGAAAAAAAAATACCTTTACCACCATTGATCCCGAGTGAGCTGCCATCAAGCAACCTTTGAATGTACCAAGAAGGAAAGTAGTATCCAAGTATACCATTGCACGACAAAACCAGTACCCTTTGATGCATGCAAAAAATGCGATGAAAATCCGTTGGAACCGTTTTTATTTTCACGTTCAAACTTTATCACGCTACTGTGGTTGGTTTCCTTATAGATTAATATACCATACCAAATGCGAGTAGGACTTGACATCGTCGCCATAAATCGTCTCATAAACCTTTTCCCTAGCATTATATGCCCGATAGTACTCCATGTTAATCCCATAATTGGTCCGGAAATCAACAGCAATTTGGTTGGGCTTCTTGTGAGGATTTTTGCGAACTTCTTCCTCAATCAAACTAGACGAGAAGTCGGTGGAGTATGTTTGGTTCAAGTTGCGCCCACCAAAGCACCACAAATGTGCCTGTGGTTATAAGACCCGACTCTGGAGATGTTAATACAAAATATAAAAAATTCAAACCAAAAAACAATATGGTGCAAAAAACATCATGTGTAAACCAAAGTTACACATACCGTAACAACACATAACATGTGCTAAGCATTAGATGACGAACAAATAAAAACCTACTCCGAAACATTTCGTTCCTCTCATCAATAGAAGCCGCATGGAATTTCCAAATGCATTTTCATCTCGCACACTTAGCCGTGAACCTAGAACGCTCATTGTGAGTTACAATCATTTTGAAACCATAAGACGATACTTGGTGTAAGCAACCCCGACTTGCTTAACTCCTTCAACAAACACATGACCAATCTCACCAAGAACATTGGGCCAACCATCCGATAACAAAGGTTTCGCAGGCTTGCTTTTATCTTCCAAATACATTCCAACAAGGTAAGATTGTTTCTGGACGAACACATACTACTAGACCCGCTAGAAATAGAAGAATCGCCTCTAGAGTTTGGAGGAAGAGGCCACACGAGGAACATTTTGCAAGAAAATATCAACACCGGTCTTTTGTTTACTATTTGTGATGGATATAAGAGCTTGCAACGAAAAATCACAATCAAGCGGAAATCTTTCCCACTTTCTCGAAAGAAGAAAGTAATACCAAGAGGAGTAAAATGCTTCCATTCCCGACAAACTTGTTCCTTAAACTCTTCAAGTCCGATATCGGTATTAACACGTTGTGGTAATAAAATCTGAAAAGTAGCGAACAACAAGAATGCAACTAACAACAAGAACTAACTAATCCATGAAAACCTAAAAATATCAATACACACAATAACAATATCAAAATTTTAAAACGACGCAATTCACTCACTGGCGTTGCCCTCGTGAGAAGTATATTCTATGCGGCAAGCTAAATATGAGTAAAAGATACAAATGATATACCTATTTACACATAAACATGTTACAGACATATATATGTAACTTCAACTTACACATGCTTAAAATACAACAGATACATATGTGTAAACTAAAATTACACATGCTACAACTAAAAACATGTGCATCTTCCTCACACATGCTTAAAATACAAAACAGATATATGTGTGTAAACTAAAATTACACATGCCGCAACTAAATAACATCCGCATCTTCCTTACACATGCTTAAAAATACAACAGATATATATGTGTAACCTAAAGTTACACATCCCGTAACAAAAAACAAAGATGTCCAACAAATCAAACTAAACTTGTTCTATCAAACAAAATTGTTTCTTCATACTCCTCTCAAAGATCAAATTAACAGATCGGACATGGAAGAAGAACAAATAATTCAAAAAAAATTTGAAAACAGATTCAAATAAAAACAAAATAAAATTATTACCTAGATTTGTTGTTTTCTTACTTCAAACAATGTTCTTAGTATTCCTCTTCTCAGATCAACCAAACCTCAGTAGTAAGCATCAACAAAAACATACTCAAGATCAAAAACCAAATAAAAAATGTGAAAAAACTAGATCGCAATTTGTAACAATCAAAAATCGCTTGAATTGAAAACTAGATCAAAAATCGCTTGAATCATTCGTACCTACGTTGATTTCTATATCTCTATTTATAATGTGATAAATCCAATGAATAACATCAATAAAAATTGAGAGAAAGCAACAATGAATCCTTGTTCTTCGTCTCCGTCTTCAACACAAAGAACAGATTAACGACCTCTTGTTCTTCAATGCAACAATTAGTAGAAGAAATCAACCTAATTTAGGAGAAGATATCAACAATTCGTGTAGATTAAAGACCTCTTGTTCTTTAATTCTCTCTTTCGTTATAATCGAGAGCTAATCGAGAGAAGAGAATAGAGAGCTAAAACCTAACCCGAGTTGATTGCTTTACATTTACGTTATAAAACGAATATAAATACCGGAGGTTATTTTGGGTATTTTTACTTTTATTAATGAAAGTGCTGACGTCAAGAACCGGATAATTCAAAACCAGGCCCCAAAAATAAAAGTTCCGGGCCTAGAAATATCAAAAATAGAAAGTGTGGAGTTGATAGTGGAGGATCCACTTTGAGGGGCTTGTATATGTTGAACCCATATAGTAGGGGGATTCAAGTATTTTTCACTCGGTATAAATCTCTGATTAAGGGTGAGTGAAATCGTAGGTCATACAGATCTTTAGAGCATTGGACGCCAAGAAAAAAAAGAAGCTAAATATAGTTTGTTTTAGGGCACAATGAAAATATGATCGGGCACTACATTTATTGTTGGGCGTAATTTAAGATGGAAAAACTTATGGTTGTTTGTTTTATCACGTAGAAATGATCCCAAGAAAAAGATGTTCTTTGGAGCTCCACATTGAGTAACTTTGGCCGCTAGTACCGTAAATGCTCTAAACTAAATCTCAATATTTAGCTTTCTTGAACCAATGTGAGTTTTGTCCATATGGCAGAGCATTTATTGAGTGTCAATGAAAATCTCAATATTTTTCCATTTAGTTCTTCATTGTACCGTAAATGCTCTAAACTAAATCTCAATAAATCTGCAATACTCTTACGTACAAGATGGGATGATTTTACCTCGATGTTTGTCTTTTAGGCTTCTTCACATAAGTACCTGAGTTAAGTGAAACCAAGCTCTTTACATAACTCTGAAGAGGAGTCATCTGCATAGTAAGACGACGGTCTGCAAGTGTTTCCAATCGTGAAACACTGCTCAGCTTTCCAACTCTTTCCTTCTTTGGGTCGTATAAAACAAAACCGTCATAGGTATACATTAAAATTTCGCCATTTTTAAGTGACATCAAAGGCGTCCAGTGAGAATAATTGGTAATTGGTTTTTGAGTACTGGTGAATAGTTTATTCCAAGATTTTCTCACTCCATAATCCTGCATTACCCATACTTCTGCTTGGACCAGCTTTTTGTCAACTAAAACTAGACTTAGGCAGTCTCCCAGTACTCCCAAGTTCTTACACAATTTTGTGTTTCTATGTTGTGGATGCATAATACTTTTTTCTGGGAGTGGCACATCCATGAATTTATCGTTACTAATATCAAAAGAGACTATATAATTGGAGGCATCGCTTGTCCAATGAAGAGCATTGCGCAACATGAAATGTTAAACTAGGAGGAAACTTGTAATGGAAGATATGAATAGTTTTTGACGAATGTGATCCCAAGATTCCCAACATATATATTTTCAACTTCACAGTGATCAGGTTTTCCATAATATGTAACTCTTACCATCTTGTAATCTCCAGTTTTGCTATCGTAACCAAACCCGATTCTAGAGAATCTGGCTGTTGAAAGATATATGCTTGAGGTTGATCTGAAAATCAAAATTATCCCTATATTCTCTAGTTTTGGGGTTCCAAGCACAAATATAACTTGTACCTTTAGTGATAATAACAAAGCAAATGAGACCATTACAAGTACCCAAAATCCTAATTTCAACACCTTCCTTGTATTCATATGGGTAATGCATCGAAACAGCTTTTTTACCAATGCACTCAGATGATAAATCTGGTGATGATGTAATTGAAGCATAACCTATTTTGTATATCCAAGGCTTACCAGTAATTAATGATCTCCTATATGTATATATGATCTTATGATTGTTTTTATTCTGGATACTAAGATTCAGATGATCGCTGATGAACTTAGGGCTACAAATTAGATTAAGCCAGGGTTTGCATAAACACTTACATGACAATAATGATTTCACCGGTAATCTCAGAAGGATTTCTACTTGCATCTCTTCCGGAAGACTTGGCCATAGCTGTTGCTGCCATCTTTTCTTCTTGGAGCGCATTGTTTAGGTTTTTAATTTTGGGTATACTCCAATGTTACCGGCCCGGACGTCGACCCGAAAAAATTACTGGGTCAGGATCAAATGGGTCAACCAGTGGTTCAACCCGGGTTCACTGGGTCACATATTTGTAGGATCCTATGAACTTGTAAGCGTAGTAGTTAATATATTTTGAACTTAAAGTCTTAAATTTCACTCCAAAATATTATCTAAGACACAAGAATTGTCCAACCATATATCTAAATCTAGATAACAACCCAAAATATCAACATGAGAGAAGACGTAATCTCTGAATTGTATAAGCCTTACACTTCTGTTTAGAAGTGTCGGATGTTTTATTCTTCTCTATTTTCGTATAAAAAAAAAAATATAAAAACCGATTATAATAAGTTAATAACTGGTTGCTTCAAAAAAAAAATAACAACAAAAAAAAAAACTAGTAAGTTAAATGAGTATTCGACACATAAAAATTCGTAACTATAAGATATGTTGCCAGTCCGTGCACTGGAATATACAATTGCCGTATCCACATTCTATATTTTGCTAAATCAAGTTGGAAAATGTTTTCGTGATTAATAGCCGCTGGCTCAGTGTTATTGGACGTCAGTTGAACGAGCAATTCTGGCATCAAACCCCATCATTCTCTCGATAAGTTTTTGAAGAAAAAACTAACCTAGTTGTTGACAATGACTGGACCACGGGTCAACTCGTATTGGTTCGGTGGATCATGGGTCAACCCGGCCGGGTCACCCGGTTTTTATGAAAGAAGACGTCACTTACAGCCCAGCCAGAAAAGTAACTGGGTCACGGGTTTACTGGGCTGACCGGCCTGGCCGGGCCGGTTTTCAGAACATTGGTATACTCGCGGAGAATTGAGACTTGATGAAGAGAGACATAAACGAGTTAACGTGTAAAACTATGCTTGTCTCTTTTAATATTATGCTTGCCTCGCTGAGCAAGTCCAGGTCCAGCCCAAACCCCAGTTTATTATGTCAACATGCCTTTATAATTCGTCATATTGTTGGTATATGCCATATGGTCCTAAACCTAGGACCCTAGGTACTGGGAAAATATTTGGGCATAATGGTAGATTTTTCATTTAGTATCGCATATAAAATTTGGAGTTGCGTGGAAAATTTTGGTCATATAGGAAAATTTGATTTAAATTTTCTTTTTAGTCCAAGATTCTCTCACTGCATTACCCATACTTCAGCTCGGACTCTCCCCAATACTCCCACCTTTGCAAATATTTCAGCATTGACATGTCCTGGAAATATTCTACCTTTTTTTCTGGCAATGGCACATCCACGATTTTTTCATTACTAATATCAAAAGAGACCAGAAGTCTTAAACACACCGGGTAAATAGTATGGGCATTTTGCATGCTGGTGTGCGTTACGCATTATTATCTGATATTTTAAGGAGTTGCATGCTAGTAAGAGTTATGCTCCGGAACACTTCAATGGTGCATGGCTGCATGCATGCATTATCAGTTGCTTATTCATATATATATATATATATATATATATATATATATATATATATACACGTGTATGGTACCAAATTGTTCGATAAAAGACTAAACCAAGTCGATAAGAGAGAGGTGCAAAAATGGTTTCTTTCCAGCAAGCTCGTAGCATGATGCTCCTCCTAATACTTGCATTTTCATTTGAATCATGCATCTGCCATAGACTCATAGTACGAAACTCATTACCGGCAAACAGTCCAGCATACCCAAATGATGGAAAATTGCACGTCCGATGTCCTACTGAGATTCCTAGCTTGCACGAGATGACTTATGACTTTATGCTCAACCGCGGGGAATCACACGTAATTGGTATTTCTTTCGATTGGGGGCCTACACGGTGCACTGCTAGCTTCGATGATGAAATCCATTATAATCGGTGGCCAATATATCAATCCACACCAAACTTCCGCAAGGCATGCAGAGATGTGTGCTACATTGATCTGAGAGATGATGGTAGTTACTTCTGGGATGGATCATGTTACTGGTTTAACCGGTCACACAAACGAAGAAAGTGTTGGTATAAAATTAGTAGTAATTTTTAATTTTTCCTAATTACCAAAGATAAAAGGAAGAAAAGAATAAGAAATGATCGATATCTTTGCATGATGGATATCAAATGTCTACTATCTTCACTTTTTTTACATCTAATAAAATCAGGCTAAGTTCATCTTTGTCCTATTCCGACAAAACCTTCTTTGACATGTAAGTGTTCGATAATTTTTTTTAAAGAGATCAATTAATCGAACCGATTCTAAAAAGGAGACTTGAACCTCTGACCTCAAACTCATGCTAAGTTCATCTTCATCTGGCGATATATGAACAGTGATATATGAACAACACCATAAAGAAAACGGGTCAAAAACTCATGTTTTAGTTCATTGTAAACTTTTATGTGAAAACATAATTTTGTAAGAAATTGGGTCAATTGCTCAAATATTTTTCAAACATGGTTCTAATGGACGAGTAAAAATTAGTATGGGTGAAATGGACACCAAAAAATAGTAAGAATGAATCTGGATTCATCCTTGCTTAAACTTAAAAAATAGCGAGGGTGAAACTGGATGCATCCTGATGTAGATAAAAAATAAAATAAATAAAAATACTTGAAAATGGGTAGGATGAAACTGTTTACATCCCGGCTATTTATACATTCTCGTCCATTTAAACAAAGATCAAATTTTACATGTCTTTTTCACCCAGGAATTGTCGTTATTGGGTTAATTAACCAATTTTGTGATTTTTTGTAATTGCTTCACTTTTTGGCTTCTAAAGGTTATTAACCTTTGTTCCTAAATCAAATGATTTTTCGACGAAATTAATTTTTTATTTTTCCACTTTTGCTCCTAATTTACTTTTTTCGTGTCATACGTAGAAACTTTTTTTTTTGCAACTTAAATCACAAGAATGAAACTCACTACAATTAAGAGGAACCAAAAGCAGCAATAGGACACAAATCCAGTTTGTTTTATAAGTAAAAGGTTGTGGTTACAAAATTTCAGACCGAAGTACAGCTAGGGTCTCCACATAACCATCTTGTTTTAGTTTGGCGCCTTTGTTTAGCCTGTTATTTGTTATTGATGGTCTTCTGCCTAGTTTCCTTTTCTAATACAGTAGAATACTCCATATAAGAATACTCCATATAAGAATAACCTCCATATAAGAATAAAAATTCCTGGTGTTGACTTGGGCCAGTTATATTTAAGAATAAACTCCATATTGGAATAAGTCATATTTTTTCGCGATCTCGTCTTAAGGAACTTACCTCCATATACGAATAATTGAATTTATAATATAAATAATATAATGTTTTGTCATACATCACAGTTTAAGATGAACAAATTCTTGTAACCATTTTGCACGACCATTTTACTTCTAAGTGGGTTTAATGCTTTCATTTGCACAACACAATAAAATTTTATGTGTCGTGGTTGAGTTTTGTGTGGGTTGTGTTATACATCAAGCATCATATATCCTTATTTGTAAAACTAAACAAAACTTAACTAGTAATTCTACTACCCAGATACATAATGATGTTTCCGATGCGTATTTTTCCTAGGTACATATATAATAATTATTTTTTAATGTTTTCAAGGTAGACCCCTATATAAGAATAACCTCCATATAAGAATATTTTACTGTAGTCCCAAGGATATTCTTATATAGAGGTTCTACCGTATATCTTTTCTTTACCGAGAAAAAAATAAACAACCATCTTGTTTCCTTCTCTGCACCACGCTCCACGTACCATTAAAGAGGCTTGCAAAGTGAACATCCGCTCATGTCTAGTCCAAGAGTTGCGCGCTTTCCTTGTTGGTCAATTCTTTTAGTCGACTAGCTCCCGAAAAATCACAGATTCTTTTGTTAAGCTTCATTTACAACTAAATCGTTCGATCTATCGAATCTAATTAATCACTTTCAAAACACCATATCGGCTCAAAGAAAGGAACTTCGGTTCGGTATTATATGTCATAAATTGTCTAGACCATAGTCATGCATCACCCATGCAGCACAAGCAACACCAAATGAATTAGGAAGTGAAGAAGACAAGCGAGAGTGGAAAAACTACAAAGCACAAGCAACACCAAATTCACCGTTGCAGCAGCATACGAGGCTTTTCATGACGCAGTGGGTGATGAAACAAGTAATACGACTACCTTCCCTCACAAGTATGTATGGAACAAAACTATTCCCACCAAAATTTCTCTTATAGTATGGGAAGTCTGCGATTAATAGTCTTCCTACAAATGTAAAATCAAAAAGAAGAGGAATGGAAATTGAGAATGGTAGATGCGGTTTTGTGACAACATCGAGGGATGGGTCGGCTAACCATCTTTTTATTAGTTGCAAGGTTGCAAATGATTTATGGCAACATTTTTAGGTTTGCTTGATTTAACATGGTCTCCTCCCAATTCAAGTGATACAAGTTCTAACGACCGGAAGCTCAAATTTAGTTTAAAACCGTCGATCTTCATCAAGTATTGTCTGCCATTTGCGATTTGGTCTTCTTTTGGGCTGAAAGGAACAATAGGGTGTTTAGGACAGAATCAATCACTTGTGAGAAGTTGCTCATTAACATTAAAGCAACTCTATACAATCGGGCTTCCATGTATAAAGAGCTTAGAATCTTTACTTTTGATGACTTCATGTGTAGATGGGAAAATTTAAAGACAACATGTAATCCCGTCGCTCAACTATTGTTAACTCTTATACTTTGTAGTTCTTGTGCTTTCTCAAGACTCTTGGAATGAATTTTGCTGTTTCGAGTCATGCATCACCCATGCATCAAATTATACATATTTCACAACAACAGATAAACATAGGAAGCCTTTCAACACCTCACGTCTTTGTCCAGTTCCTCCCAACCTTCTAGAGGGGCCATAGCTACTTCACTAAACAACATATTAAAAGAAACAAGAGGTATTAAGTGTATATAGGGAACTCCAAAAAATGACTCACTATAAAAAGTTCAAGAGTTGCTTCTCAAGTAGACAGAATTCGAGATCAAAAGGTGATCCAAATGTACAATCAATTAGTAAAATATTTCCTAGACAATTTAAGTTTCACATCCTAATTGGATAAAACATTCAGTTGAGTTGAGAAAAGAGACATCCAAATGAGACAAGTTTCTTCTTATAACCACTACCTAAACAAAACACTCGGATTCCACAATATACAAGCAACTCTATACATGGAAATGACAGAAAGAGAATCACTATAGATAGTCCAAGCTTTACTGGACAAGAAAGGACCATACATGATCATTAGATGCACATCAATATTTTTGTTGCTTTTCAATAGTTCAAATTCTAGTTAAAATGCTATATAGGTTTTGCGCATTTTCGCTTACCTAAGCAGTAGCCAAAAATGAGAGGGAGGTCCGAACACAAAGTCAAAGGATAATGAAAAAAAGCATTTAATCATATCTATAATATGAACGATATGATGCGACAATAATAATGACTCAATATTAAGATAAACAGAGCTTTGATGTTCAACATTGTTATCTAAGTACAGTAAAAACTCCATATATATATTAATAAACTCTATATATTAATAAAAAATTATGGTCCAAACTTGGGCAAGTTGTAAATAGTAATAAACTCCACATCTCCCCTCCTTTAAAACACTAAGTCATATGAGCTCCCACGTCGCACGGTGAGTATGACACCCCTCTCAAATTAAATTAGATAAAAGCTTTCACACAGAGCAATTCTGGAGAGGACAAGTGGCGGAACTCTATTGGTAGAAACATTAAAAACTGGATTAAACTATGTTTACACCCTATATTTAACTGGCCGTTAGTAACACCGTTAGCAAAAATGTGGGTATACAACACTTATGTGAGTATTTACAGCCAATTAATTACTTACACTTAGTTTACACCAAATACTTAACTGGACGTTACTAATGTCCGTTAAGTGTATAATACATCAGTTAAAATGAAGACCTAACCCTTTTCAGATCAAACTTGCGATGGCAAGCCAATAAACAAATGATAAGGAAGTTTTCTTCTTCCTCCTTTCCAAACCATGGTTCTTCCCGTGAGAAACTATAGCAAATCTGTGAAAAAGAACTGTCCCTTCCATCGGTGTGAAGAGATTGATGAGTACTCAAGGAATTAGTAAAGAATTTGGCGATGCTTTGAGGCCGAGAAAAGAAAGTAGGGACTTGAAATTTCTCTGTGGATTTGAGAGCTGGATATGCTGTTGATTGAAATCAGTGACCAATGGAGGGTATTGATGGTGATTCGGAGTTCTAACAAGACTAACGAGAACGGTTGGTTTTGAATTCGAATTTGGTTTGTTTATGGGTCAGTGGTTATTTCCGTGATTTTGGTTTTAATCGACGAATGGTTTAAGTAGACATGGTTTGTTTAGAATTAAATGTCTCAAGGGATGGATATGCAATAGATTCAAGATTCAAGAAGACGCTTAAATCATGTTTACCGCCACGCACGGATGGTGTTTGAGGAAATGCTTGAAGGACCATTAATGATGCAAATGGCTGCAAATGATGGCACAAAAGGTTTAGTCATGAGCTGTATGTACCTAATTCGTTCATATATGCACACTATACCAGGTATGATTTTGTCAAACAAATTGAATTTTGTTACTCGATTACATAACTTAAAACAGTGCTCCCGATTGGATTTCCAAAAGTCTGTGCTGGAGTTTGGTTTTATGTGGTATCATCATATTGAGAGGCATAGTGCATGATTTATGGATCATTATTGGAGCATGATCTAATTTTGTATTTTGGAGTTTACCATTGTTATTGTGGTATTTTGTTGACTATCTGCTACTTTCATTCCCCAACAATGTTTATGATGCTACATATAGGTTTAGGATCAGAATTGGAATTGGGGCAACTGGTGCTGAGAAAGTTCTCTCTAGAAACCATTCATACCTGTATTATTTGACGTGAGTTTGTATTCTTATTAATTCATCGTGCAGTTTGTCCTTAAGCCCAAGCATTTTAGGTTTGCTTTTATTATTACAGGAAAGTAATAGCTAAAACATTACAAATTCAAGTGTGCCCTGTTGGTATCATGGGCTTTTGTTGATTCAGTTTCTCTTTTTTTTTTCTTTTTATGTTTCTGATTTTCAGTAATTATTATTGTCTAGATATATTTCATTTTCTTAATTAATTTTATTCTATAATAATATGACCAACAATAATTTGTCCGGATAGTTCCTTATAATTGTGTTCATTGGTGCTTACCTGGAACTATCAATGTATGGAATGATTTATTGATGGTAGTACAACATAATGAAGATGGTCACTCCTCGAGTTAAGTAAATAATATAGAGTTTCATCTATCGTTTGGTGATCATGCTCCATATGTAATCCCATAGGTTAATTACGATCGAAAGCTTTAAAGAACTCATTGATATTTGCTAAATGCCATACTTTTTAATATGCAGGTTGTTGTGATCAATTCTCAAAGTATTTGCTAAATGTCATATTTTTTTAATATGCAGGTTTTTGTAATCAAATCATAAGCGACGAGGCGAGGCGAAGCCGAGCTACACCAAATAAAAGTTCCTAAGCGTGTATCGGGACGGGGCGAGGCGAAGCCGAGCTACATAAAATAAAAAATCGTAAGCATGAATCCGGACGGGCGTGGCAAAGTGGTTTTCGGGTTGGTCCGGTGCGTAGCACGGGCACAAAATCTAGTTTTAATATTAATAGATTTTTCTAGTCCCACCTTAAGGAATTTACTTCCATATATTAATGTATTCAACACAATAGGAAAATTATAGATCTTGTTACATCAAAATTTAAGATGAAGGAAAATATTTATCAATAGTTGTTTGAGAAAATGATGTAATATTGTTACGGCATCTTTTGATTTACGCACGAGTAACACCTCGTTGCTATGTGAAGAGATTGATGAGTACTCAAGGAATTAGTAAAGAATTTGGCAGTCGTTTTGAGGCCGAGAAAAGAAAGTAGGGACTTGAAATTTCTCTGTGGATTTGAGAGCTGGATATGCTGTTGATTGAAATCAGTGACCAATGGAGGGTATTGATGGTGATTCGGAGTTCTAACAAGACTAACGAGAACGGTTGGTTTTGAATTCGAATTTGGTTTGTTTATGGGTCAGTGGTTATTTCCGTGATTTTGGTTTTAATCGACGAATGGTTTAAGTAGACATGGTTTGTTTAGAATTAAATGTCTCGCTGGGATGGATATGCAATAGATTCAGTAGATTCAAGAAGACGCTTAAATCTGTCTTTGAGCTACACCAAATAAAAGTTCCTAAGCGTGTATCGGACGGGCGAGGCGAAGCCGAGCCTACATAAAATAAAAATCGTAAGCATGAATCCGGACGGGCGTGGCAAAGTGGTTTTCGGGTTGGTCCGGTGCGTAGCACGGGCACAAAATCTAGTTTTAATATTAATAGATTTTTCTAGTCCCACCTTAAGGAATTTACTTCCATATATTAATGTATTCAACACAATAGGAAAATTATAGATCTTGTTACATCAAAATTTAAGATGAAGGAAAATATTTATCAATAGTTGTTTGAGAAAATGATGTAATATTGTTACGGCATCTTTTGATTTACGCACGCGTAACACCTCGTTGCTATGTGCACCTTCTTGTTGAAGCCAAAATATTTCCAACTTGCCGAGCATGTTTAAAGCTTCTTAGCATGAAACTTTTGGTATCTAGTACTATTTTTGTTAATAAACATACAATATATCTATTCAATATATCCTTCACATAAAGGATATATTATTCAACATATTAAAAGATACTGTATACAATATTGAAGATATCTTTTCACATAAAGGATATATTATTCAATATCATTTACATATTTTGAATTAGCAAAAAAAAAGAAAACTTTTTTTGTATACCTCCCTATATTAATAAACTTCATATATTAATAATTTTGTAAAGTCCCAAGGATAATAATATATGGAGTTTTTACTGTACTAGGAATCACATTCAATTCAAAGTTCTAGTTAAATTCCAATGACGAAACAATAATTTATATAAAAGAAGCTGCCCTGCTGGAAGGATTTCAGCCTAAAAATCAATAACATTCATTGGGGAGACGTATTCCTCACCAGGTAGTTGCTAGTTTCATATATATATATATAAGCATCCATAGCTCTGGATATGCTGACGTGCACCTGACATGTTCCTCCAAGTAATGCTATTTTGGAGTATGACTGACGAAAAATATTTCTTTATAACACATGCTAGTTCCACATAATTTGGTTGTCAAGTGATCAGTATACATGGGAGACACACAACTGCTCTATTAGAAACTTCGTCGATTTACCATTTTTCTTTGCATTTACCAAGAAATTTTATTCAAGATAATGGGACTTCAAGGGATAACAATATCTAGGGTTCACCAGCCTGAGATGCCAGCAACATCCAGGGTATGATTCCCAAAAATGATTACAAAATCAAGTGATGAATATGCCCCTAGCGACAAGAGCATGGCAAGCCAAGCAGATCCTTAGAATCTTAGCTTGCATCATACATGCAATATATCATATCCTCATATCTACTTGTCTGTCAATACTGATGATATCTGATGTATTCCGTACACGTTCATTAATTCTAGTACTTGTCTTATAGTAAAAGATAGAACTATTGAATTTAAAATCTAAAAAGTTCCATAATTAACCAAATGAGATACTCAAGCCAAATCAAACACAGATATTGCAAGATGGAAAAAAAAAAAAAAAAAAACGGTGCAAAATCATAGCACAAATTCTACTTAAATATGGTAGGTGCTCATTCCCTAATTGTAACAATCAAAATGATTAAAAAGAAGTGCAGGAGAATGATTATTTTACCCTGATTTTTATCTCCTAGCTAGAGTTCTCCATGTTTAAGTTTGTAGTCTTTTTCTCAACATAAGTACCACACAACTCTCTCTACATTCCCTACTAAAATATCTTTATTAAGTCTCATAACAGTATCAGAGAAGTACACCTTTCTAACTCTTCGGTTTATTTATTTGGTCATGTAAAACTAAATCCTATCTAATCTTTAAATCCCACCATTTTCAAAATGACAATACCGGCTTACATTCCTTAAGCCAAATTAAAAGTCGGTTCTTTATACAATTTCGCTTGGCTTGTCCAGTTAGTCTTCACATGTTAAGGATATGAGAGTTAGTCTTCCTCAAGACTCTCACCTGAACCAGTCAGATGAGCGAGTAAACAGCACTAGTCTGTAGACTATAAACTAGTTCTTTTAAGTTAGTTTGTTGGACAGTTTTTGACTAGATTTAAATTCGTAACAACTCCGTAATGGTTGAGTTCAATCTCTTAATATAAATAAGAGTGCTATCTCCACAAGTTAACTGCGGAAGATATTCACAAAATCTATTTGCTAAGTTGGTATAGTCTTCTCGATCCAACCAACGCTTCAACTTCAAAACCAAATCCAAAAACACAAGAAAATCCATGGCAGCAAATATCCAATAGCCCCCGAAATATCCAAATTCATCATCTAGTAACTTTAAAACTCACAGAAAAAAACTTTTTATCGTGGAAAACACAATTTAAGCCAATCCTTAAAGGATATGGACTTACAGGTTCCATTGATGGAACCCAAGTAAAAAACCCTAACTAACTCTGAAAATGTCAATCCAACATTCACAAAATATGAAACACTAGATTCTCTTTTTGTAGGATGGCTGAATTCTACATGAACACCTGAAGTACTTGGAAAAGTCAGTGGTCTAGAAACTTCAATAACAAAGGCTCATCAGATGAGTCTCAAGAAACAACTTCACAATATCAATAAAGGTAACGAAACTTTGAAAGTTTTTTTGAATGAAGCTAAGAGCTTATTTGATCAACTTACTGCAGCCGGATATATTGTAACCGCCGATGAGATAAAGGAATCTATTAACAATGGGTTGAACCAATCTTATGATCCTATTCTCACTGCATTAAGCACAATAGATGAGATGGACATAGAAACCTTTTATGTTCATCTCCTCACCTTTGATATGAGACTCAAACAACAACTTGCTCTACTACAGCAACCAATAGCCAATGTTGTTATTTCCAATTCAGCTTCATCGAGCAGATCGTGGTCCCAGAAATTTCAACAACCAAGGTCGTGGTCCAAACCAAGCCAATAAAAATCGCCGCAATCAACCAGGCCAACGAAATTCCAGCAAGAGTGATTGCGGCCATTGTAATTGGCTTGGTATGGACCGCGGCCTTGATAGTTGAAATTTCTTGGACCACTTCTGTTCGACGAAGCTGAATTGGAAACAACAACATTGGTTATTGGTTGCTGTAATAGAGCAAGCTGTTGTTCGAGTCTCGTATCAAAGGTGAGGAGATGTGCATAAAAGGTTTCTATGTCCATATCATCTGTTGTGCTTAATGCAGTGAGAATAGGATCATAAGATTGGTTCAACCAATTGCTAATAGATTGTTTCATATCATCAGCAGTTAGAGTATATCCCGACGCCGCAAGTTGATCAAATAAGCTCTTAGCTTCATTCAAAAAGCTTTCAAAGTTTTGTTACCTTTATTCATATTGTAAAGTTGTTTCTTGAGACTCATCTGATGAGACTTTGTTTTTTGTGCAAAAAGTATCCCATACTTGTTTTGAAGTTTCCGCACCACCGACTTTGCCAAGAACTTCAGTGTTAATGTAGAATTCAATCATTCTACAAGAGGAGAATCTTGCGCTTCATATTCTATGAATGCTGGATTGATATTTTCAGAGTCGTAGGGTTCTTGGGTTTTACTTGAGTTCCATCAATGAAACTTGTAAGTCCATATCCTTTAAGGATTGGCTTAAACCTGTGTTTTACATAATAAAAAGTTTGTTTTTGTGAGTTTTAAAGTTACTAGATGATGAATTTGGATATTTCGGAGGCTATTGGTATTTGCTGCCATGGATTTTCTTGAGTTTTGGTTTTGGTTTTGAAGTTGAAGCGTGGGTTGGATCCAGAAGGCTGATACCAACTTAGGAAATAGATTTGGTGAATATCTTTAACAATTAACTTGTGGAGATAGGAATGTTATTTATATTAAGAGATTGCACTCAACAATCACAAAGTTGTTACAGATTTAAATCTAGTCAAAAACTGTCCAACAAACTAACTTAAAACCACTAGTTTATAGCCTACATACTAGTGCTGTTTACTTGCTCATCTGACTGGTTCATCAGTTGAGAGATTCTTGAGGAAGACTAACTCTCGTATCCTTAACATCACACATTTCATCTCGACTGGTTACACCTATCTTAGTTAAACCCTAAAAATGTCAATCATACACAAACAGAACCACTGACTTAACTAATGCTGAATAACGCAGAACAGTAACAATAACAACAACAACAACAACAAAAACAACAAAAATTCAAATCATAAATGAATCAAGCTGAAAAGAGAGATTAGGGGGTTATATGAGGGCTTACCCGTTCAAACTGAACACCGCACATCCGCTGTCTTTTCAACCAGAAATACTTGTTGTGTAATTCATGGGGTGGTGATTTTACAACCTGATATTGATTCTTAATTCTCACATCAAATTTTCTCTTGATTTTTTATCTATATGTGGTGATCTATTTACTGTATACATGAAGAATCAAGACCTGGTGCCGCTGCTGCTGCTGTTGATGAAAAAGCCTGAGTTTTTACGATTAATTAGTTTTTGAGACTGAGTTGATGATGATGACGTACTAAGATATCTGTGAAATCTGAAAAGATTCATTAGGGTTTTTGAATGGTTTCTTGTTGTCATTTTTAGATTTGGGGTTTGAGAAATTGGGATCTTACTTACTGCTCTCTGAAATAGACCAAGTGGGGGTTTTTTCTTTTTTTGAAAACAGAAAATGACTAAGCAGATATCTAAAATCAAAGTCCATGTCAAAGTCAATTTGAACATTAATAACTTAAATATCTACTTGTGCAAACCATGAAAATAAAATTAAGAAATATACCATAATTTAAAAACATTCAAGCCGAATAAATTCGGTTCTTATCTAAATAATCCTAGGTGAAACCCTAAAAAATTAAAAATACAAAATTAAAAGAATCCAACATAAAGTGCACGATTAAAGTGAAACTAAGCTCTCAAAAGAATTCATCACCAACACATAACTTGCGTGCTGCCCCAACATTTTTTTTATCTTGCATCATCTTCTGAAGACCAACGAGTAGCTTGCAAAATAAATATCCACAGTTCAAGAGCTGGGCAATCCATAGTCTTCCATTCTTTTCAATGAGAAGGTGCTCCCTGCAAAGGCCAAATAGATTTGTTTGTTCAACTTCAAATTCTTATAAAAGGGAAAGAAATAAAAGGAATGAAAATCAACTGCACTGTGCTATGATATTGTTACCTCATTAAGCTTGGCCGAGATTTCGCTAATAACTCCATATGTGTCCATTTTGGATCCTGTTCGTTTTCCCCACATAACAACCTGAGCCAAGAGAAACTAAGGTTTGCACATAGCTCATGTGATGACTTATCTTTGTAGAGAAGTCGCACATATCATCTGCTTGTGAATAAACATTAAGGTCTCTGACGATTCCATTTTGTCGATCATATAAAATAAAACCAGAGTTAGTAACGATCACAACCTCACCATTCCGAAGAGACCATATCGGGTTTGGATAGACATATCCAGGAAAGCTGTCTCGCGTGAAAGTGAATCGCCTAGACCAAGTGTCTCTCACTCCATAATCCAACATCATCCAGACTTCAGTACGTACATCGTTTCCAAGATATAAACATAAGCAGTTACCCAATACTCCCAAATCTTTGCACATTGGGCGCTGCATAGTTTCTTTAGGAAACGGCACATGGATGAGTATCTCCTTGCTAACATCGAAGGAGATTATAACATCAGGAGCGGTCTTTTTGTTAGTGGTACCTCCTAGCCAATGAAGCGCTCCATTGAAAAGAACACCGCCATTTGTGTTTCTGAAGGAGTAAGGGATGGTTGGAATAGTTTTCCACACACCGGATGCTAATGAATACACATCAGCTTGATAGTGACGAGAACTTGCATAATCGTCGATTCTTACCACCTTATAATCGTCAGTGTTGCAGTCATAACCAAACCCAAATCTAACGTTGTAAAAATTGTCATTCAAGTCATAAATGAGATCACTTAGTAGAATTGGTATTTTCTTGTATTCCCTAGTGGTTGGATTCCACACATACATCCTACTATCTTCGTCAAATTCACTTCTACCAGTACTCGAAATACCTAAGCAAATTAGACCGTTGCAGGAACCAAGAATCCAAACTCTTTTAACTGCATTACATTGAAATGGGTAATCCATCTGGAAAGCTTCCTGCCATACATCATCTAATTCTGACGAGTTCGAAGCTGAGGAAGATAATAATCCATAATCTATGGTGTAAATATTGGGTTTACTTTTTTGCCCGTTTAAGCTTCGAACCATGAGACGAGATTTACTTTTCTGAATACTAAAATTAAGGTGATACTGAACAAATTTACGGCTACGAATAAGATTACGCCAGGGCTTGCAAACCCACTTACAAATTAAAATTGAATTAACAGGTAATCTTAAGAGTATATCTACCTGAATGTCTTCCGGAAGGCTAAACACTTTTGACATGGCTACTTCTTCTTTAGCTTTTCCTTTTGCTTTTGTTTCTCTTTTGAAGATTGTATATTCCCCATTTTAAAAAACTTATATGGAGGAACGAAGCAATGAGACGATACAGCCGAGGGAAGAAATTGGTTACAAAAACAATGTGTTTCAGATAAGTTGTTCCATTTGTTTAAGAATGTGAGACTACTTATAAAGAGCTTATCATCCTCATTTAAGACCTCATTTTCTGAATTTGGTAACTTACAACTGGACCCATCGGAGTCCGTCTGTATAGGCATGTCAAGCAGTAAGACTATTACCAAAACTGCCGGGGTTTTGGATGAGAACAACCGGTCAATGCTCTAAAATGATAATACAATAGCGCTGGTTTAATGTAGATGAGAACCAAAGAAGAAACAATCAAAAGACCCTGGACAGTCTTGAATGTGGATGCCTAAACATTCGGATCTAACCTTTTCAAGTAAAAAAGATATAAATAAATATGAACATCCATTGTGATACATATATGTTTGATATCATTTAAGATATTTAGTTAGGAAATGCAAGTTTTACCGTTTGCCATTAGAGGTTAACATTTGCCATATCAAGGCAGATCTCCAATATTTATTTGGATATGTTAGCATGTTGGTTAATATCCTCTACTCATATCCCTGGATGGCTGGAAAGATGCTTTATGCTTCTGCTGGCCCATGCTATATATATATATATATATATATATATATAAAATAGAGGTGTGTCATAATATTGCTTTCCTATAGTGGTTGAGACACCGATCTTTCATCTTTACATACGCCCTTTGATTTTGAACCTAGTATTACTAAATTTCTTACGAGAAGTTGCTCATGTCCCAAGCAGGAAATACACAAATGCTGGAAGATCTTTTCCATTTTTGCTCATTTAAATGCTCGTTTCCGTACAAAGAATATTTGAACTTGGAAAATACTGTCATTTATAGCAACCTTCCCCATGAGACCCTAGTTGAAACATTAGTACTATCTCATACGTACACGTTCTCAGTATTATCCACTCCAAAATTTGTAGCTGGCCCAAGCACAACATAGTTGCAGACTTGTATTAGGCCGGCATAATGCGCGGGTCAACTATATATATATGAGCTCAATTAAGTGTCACCACCCCCCTTGGTCATCTTCTCTTTTTAGATTTGGATTTTTGAGATTGAGAACTAAAAATATTAATTAGATATATAATAATGCAATTAAAGAAAGTTTAACGGAAACCGCAAGTAAAGATTTACCTGAAATGTAACATGATACATGAACAGAATCTTAGCATGACTGACTTTGTTATTCAACTAAAGATTATAATAAGCTCCAACTTGACATTATAAATAAAAATGTCAATCCATTATAAAAGCTCCAACTTGCATTGGAGTTCTGTTTAAATTAATGGTTTGCACATGATAAAACGATATATGTTGCAAACTTGTCGGTGCTTCTTTCGAGCTAATTATGTTTGCAAAAGCATCTTCCAAATCCATAAATAGGTGCACTTTGTCATCGAACATTCACGATCAAAACAGTTACTTCAACCTTTCTAAGTTTCAACAATGGTTCTTCCAAATCCTTTCTATTTCCTTGTGTTCTTCATTATCCTCTTCTCTTCCAATGTTCCAGTTCAATCTGCTCGGACTTTTGATGCTCAATCGAAAGTTCCCCAAAACAAAACTTTTCGCTACGTAGTCCAAGGAGAGTTTGAAGGATTGAATGTGGAATATTGGGCAGATTATCGTTTTATTGAAGCAGGTGAAAATAATGTTCTTAGTTATCCATACGGGCTAATGTTCTACAACACTACTCCTGATGCACATGTTCTTGGCATAGGTGCCAATCTTCCTAATGATCAATCTGAAACATTTTGGATTTGGGGTGCTAACAACAACAACCCAGTTCGCGAAAATTCCACTCTCACTTTCGGCGCTGATGGTAACTTAGTGCTTGCAGATGTTGATGGTCGTATAGTTTGGCAAACTAAAACAGCCAACAAAGGTGTCACCGGCATGTCTATGCAGCGCAATGGAAATTTTGTACTTCACGATAAAAAAGGAAGATTTATTTGGCAAAGTTTCCAGCACCCGACTAATACTATTGTAAGAGGTCAATCACTGAACCTCATGGGTGGTAAGAAACTCGTTAGTCGCACGTCTGATAAGAACAGTCGCGATGGTTCTTTCAGCGCTGTGATCGATCGGAACGGATTCATCCTTTATCAAAATTCACAGAAAAGAGGAGGCTGGGAGGCAACGGGTCTTCTAAATGTAACATTTGATTCAATGCATGAAGAACCGCAAACTACTACTTATTTCTTAACTCTAGGTTTGGCAAATCCAAAACAAGTTCAGCCAAAACCAGCTAGTAGTAATTCAAGGAAAGTTACACTCACGAAAATCAATTACCGCTATGAACATTCATTTCTCAGGTTAGAATCAGATGGTGATCTAGCAGGTTATACATTCTATGAAATGGATTCTTATGCTTTGTGGGCTAAAGATTATGCGTATTTTGGAAAAGTGCATAATGGGGGGTCACCACCGTATACACCACCAACATACGAGGGCCCATCGGGTCCTATCCCGCCGCCATATCAGGAGCCATGAGCCATCAGGTTATACCCGCCGTCACCGTCGCGGTTCTAACGACGGCCAATCAGATATCATCTTCTCAAAAATATTAGTAAAAGTCAATATCTAGAGACAGAACATCTCATGAATAAGAGTTGCTTGGTGTCTCAGAGATTTGCAAATGGTATTTGCATTCCCTAGTAATTTTGCTTCATATTGTTTTTTAAATCACAAAAATAAAAAAAATAAAATAACGAGATACGATAACTTCTATAAAATAATAAAGGGACCAAGAAAATTTATTATTTTAAAGAAATATTATATTATCGATAATATAATAAATTATTATTTTATGGTTAAATAATATATTCTTATTATATAGGATAATTACTAGTTTGGAGGTTGAATAATAATTATAGATCGTAAATATAAAATCGACTAATTTTGTTGAGATATTATATTATTCATTAATTGCAATAAGAATAGAACCACTCCAAGTATAAGTTACACTTCAACACTTCTTCTTGCAATACACAAACGTGACTCGGATCTTTTGAGTGCATAACGAATTATTAGGGATGAAATACAACTTGATTTGAATTTTTTAAGAAAATCAAATCAATATTGAATCAAATTTGCAGAAAATATAACATGTATGAAATTAATTTTTTATTTTTATAGTAGCATTATTATTTTATATATTATTTGGACCTATAAATGTTTAAGAGAAGTTTTTGAAATGTATTATTTTATAATTTTATCGAATTTATTATTTTAGCACTAAGGGCTCGAATCGGGACCAGAAATTTTATTATTTTAAAGAGAATATTATATTATCGAGTATTACTTTAAAGAAGTTATACTGTACGTCTTGAATATACGCATAAATAAAAATAATTATATGGAAAATCACTTGCACCAGCTAGAAAAGTAAATCACGGACATCCTTATACTGGAGGATGGTTTCTACTATTCCTGGCACCGCAATGAAAATTTAAGGTGATCGTTTAGAAAAGTTTGGTTACAAAGTAGAGCACGCCAGGTCCTGCATACGCACCTACAAATTGAGATGGTTTTCATAGGTAGCCTTAAAAAGATCCGACGAAAACCTTTTCTCGTAGGGAATTAGACTCTACAAGAAGAACAATGTAATCTCCACCAACACCAAACCTTATTGTGTGCTCCATTCCCAGAAACTTAATCGTGAAAGAAAAAACAAAACCAAAGCGTTTGAAGCTGAGAAAAGAAAACTAGGAGAATAGGATCACTTGCGGCCTTATATAAGGAAAAGAGAGAAATATAACCTTGACTAGGAGTCAGAAAAGTTACTTTATGATTACGAAAGCAAATCGATTTTCAAAAGGTCAACTCCTAAGAAAGAACAATTCCTTAAATAACACCAATAGAGTGAAAAAAAGAAACCTTCCTCGGCTGGGAGGCATTATTATCACGCATATGCTCAAAAGGAGTGCATTCCATCTTATATCTCCCATGCGATTAATTTTTCTGGTTTTGTAAAATATTTCTGGCTGATTGACAAAAGGAGATTTAAGAATGAACGTGGCAGATGTTAGTAGAAACTGATAAAATGGAATCCATTAACATTGAAAGATAGTTACAGAACTTCACCCACACACACAGAAATATGAACTTTGATTAACAGTTAATGAAGAAGACTAAGTCCTTTTATTACAGGCCGATTACACCCCCAATAGGGACTCTCAGAGAGAACCAGTAGAGGAATGACAGGTGTAAAGAAGTGACAGGCTGTAGCCAGGTTGGACTGGTGTTAGCAGAGTGTTAGGTTGATTTATTGCTATTAGCCCCCCTCAAGCTGATGTGAGCAGACAGAGGAAGCACCTTCAGCTTGCTGCGCAAGAGAGCAAATCGCGGATCATCCAAACCCTTTGTGAAAATATCTCAGAACTCCGAGCAACCGTAGAAACATATGAGACTCCGTAAATCTTTAGATTGAACATTTGAACTAGTTCCCGCACAAAATTGTAATCAATGGCCAAGTGTTTCATCCTTGAATGAAAAACAGGATTGGTGGAGTAAGAAATAGTGCTTTGATTGTCACAAAGCAAAGTTGGAGAAGTCGTAGGTATACAGCTTTTTGAAGGAGTTTGCAAACCCATAAAACTTCAAATTACAGAATTTGCAAGACTTCTAAATTCACTTCAATGGAAGATCTAGCAACTGAGGCTTGCTTTTTGCTTGACCATGAAATGGGATTAAAGCCAAAGAAAATGCAAGAACTACCAAGATTTCTCCTAGTGTCGGATCTCCACCAATCGCATCACGAACCCATAAACCGCAAAGCCCTTACTAAACAACACACCATAATCCAATGTGCCTTTAATGTACCTTAGTATTCTTAGCTGCAATGAAATGATCAGAGGTAGGATGCTGCATGTGTTGACAAACTTGATTCACAACAAAGCTAATTTCTGTTCTAGTCCAAGTTAGATACTGCAATGCACCTACTAAAGATCTATATGGAGTTGGATCAGGAAGTAAAGAACTAGAAGAAGCAACAAGCTTGCCATGAGCAGGAATGGGAGAATTGCAAGGTTTAGCTCCACCCATATCAAATTTATCCAAGAGATCCAAAGCATATTTGGTTTGAGACATGAACATGTAGTTATCATTTCTCTTAATTTCCAACCCCAAAAAATAATGAACTGGGCCTAAGTCCTTAATTGGAAAATGCTGTTGTAGTTGAAGTATAAGCTCAGAGCAGTAAGCTTGAGAACTCCTAGTGATGAGAATATCATCCACATAAATCAAAGCCAAGGTAAGTCTTGAGTTGCACTTTTGAATAAAGAGTGAGGAATCAGTAGTAGAAGCAATAAAACCAAAAGATAACAGCACATTAAAAAACTTCTCATACCAAGCTCTAGGAGCTTTCTTAAGTCCATAGAGAGCTTTATGGAGTTTACATACATAATTTGGATGAAGAGGATCAATGAATCTAGGAGGTTGAGTCATGTAAACATCCTCAGTAAGATCTCCATGAAGGAAAGCACTACTAACATCAAGTTGAGTAATGCAATTAAAGAAAGGATACTAAAGAAAGAATCACTCCGATAGTTGCAAGTTTAGCAACTGGACTAAATGTTTATGTGTAGTCTAGACCTTCTTGTTGATGATATCCCTTAACAACTAGTCTTGCTTTAAATCCTATCAATGGTTCCATCTGGTTTATGTTTGATCCTAAACACCCACTTACAACCTACTACATTTTGAGAAGGATGAGGAGGAACAATAGAAAATGTACCTGCATCCTTTAATGCTTGATGCTCCTCATGCAAAGCAACTTTCCATTTTGGATGTTTAATGGCTTGACTATAACAAGTTGGTAGAGATGGAGACTGCTTGCTTGTAGGGGCTGCGTATAAAGAATGCATTGTAGAGTACACTTTAGGTTTGAAAATACCGATTTCCTCTTGTAATCATTGTGTGATCATTAGTAGTATGAGAAGTTGAGACAACTTGTGATTAAGGCACATCGTTGAATGAACTTGTATCTCACTATAAGAACCGAGCTTGACCGCACCGAACTGAAAGAGATGATTCTGTAGTAGAATTGCAGTCATCTGGTGTAAGCAGAGTGGCAGGCTGAGCTGTAGAGTTGCATGTATTTGGAGTGAGGTGATTAGCAGGATGTACTCTAGAAATAGATGAATGCTGAGCTGTTGATAACTGTGAAGAAACTGTAGTAGAGTTGCAAGCATCAGACAAAGAAGGTGATATATGTGTAACCTTGAGAGGAAACACAAAATCATTAAATATCACATGTTTGGATATATATACTCTTCCAGTAGCAATGTCTAGACATCTATAACCTTTTTGATGTTGACTATAACCAATGTATATGCAAGAAGTACTTCTGGGAGCTAGCTTGTGAGGTGCATAAGGTCTTATCCATGGAAAACAAAGACATCCAAAAGATCTAAGCTAAGTATAATCTGGAGAACTGTGAAACAAAACTTCAAATGGAGATTTGTTCCCTAAAGATCTTGTGGGAAGTCTCGTTGATGGTAAAATTTGCAGATTAAAGGCTTCAACCCAAGAAGACTCCGTAAATACCGATTGTATGAGAAAAAGTTCTTCCAATGTCAACTAGGTGTCTATGCTTGGATTCACTATACACCATTTTGCTCGTGTGTATGGGGACAAGTGACTTCATGAATAGTACCACTAGTAGATAAAAATGAAGCTAATTCATTGTTAACAAATTCACCACCTCTATCATTCCTTATTGTTACAATAGTGTGTTTTAAAGAATTCTCAATTTGATCTTTAAACTTGAAAAAGATTGTCCTCAATTCAGATTTATCATTCAAAGGGTATATCCAACAAAATTTGGAGTAATCATCAATTATATTGACATAATATCTGTATCCAGAAATGGATTAAACAGGACAAGGACCCCATAAGTCAAGATGCAATATTTCTAAAGGTGTAGAACTGCAATGACTAGAAATTGTAAAGGGAAGTTTATGACTTCTACCTAATTGACAATCATTACAAAATAAAGGGAACTTTATTACATGTGACAATTTCAGAGAATTGTAGACATGTTTCATGGTCTGAAAAGATGGATGTGCTAGTCTCTTATGCCATACTTCAGCAGGGATGGTTGTTGTGACAGTGGTGAGAGCCTTTTTAGTGGATTGATGGATAAATGTAGAGGATATAGACCATTACAGTGTGGGCCTTGTAAAAGTGTCTTCCCAGTTGATAAATCCTTCACACAAAATCCAGAAGCATCAAAAGTTATTGAACAATTATTGTGTGAAGTAAACTTGTGAACTAAAAGTAAGTTTTGTGATGCTTGAGGTACTAGAAGAATATTATTCAAGTTGAAATTTTGATTTGGAGTAGACTTTATAGAAAATCCGTAATGAGTAATGGGCATACCTTCTCCATTTGCAGCTTTGAATTTGTTCAAAGACCTTCATAAGTATTGATAGCTTGTAACTCGCCTCATCTGAAGTAACATGAAGATTGGCACCAAGATCAAAGATACCATGGATTCTCTCCCATTATGTTAGCATAGGCAAGCATTGCACTCAAGTGATGTGGAGTGTGATCATTGTGATAAGAAAAATTGAGCCTATTTCTGCATTCTAATGCTCCATGACCAATTTTACGACAAATTTGACATTCAATAGTAGATTGATTTGAATAGTAATTGGAAGAATTCAAACCTTGAGGTGGTCTAACAGATGAAATAGATGCAGAAGATGAAGAACTTGATCCTCTACCAGTTGAAACTGTATTAGCATTTCCTCTACCAAAGGAATAAGTAGATCGACCAACAATTGGTCTTCCATAATTTGAGTTATATCCACTTTGAGAACCACCTGAACAACCACCATAACCTCTACCAGTTAATCGAAATGCATTGAATTGAGCAACAAAAGCTTTATTGGCAGAATCCGAGAGTAAATCTTGATGACGATCTCGTGGATTACTATTTCTTCACTGAGTAGATGATTATGCAGTAATACAAGAAATTGGAGGATTTCTATGTCTCATATCGCTGGGAAAATGGAATATAATCCGAATTGAGAGCTAATAAAGTAATAACAACAAGTTCTTGATCTAAACAACTTCTCCAGAAATTCGCAAGTTGACTCGTAAATTATTTTGATCTCATTTAACAAAGTAGGGATTGATTTATCACCTTGCTTAAGAGAGGGAAGCTTTGTGCGTGAATCGATCGAATGTGTTGATGAAGCTCTTGAGAATCGCTCAATGTCGCTCCAAAGTTCATGAGAAGTTTCCAGATCCGGGAAAATATGCAAGAACAAAGATTCTCAAATTGTTGAATGTATCCACAAGATGATTGATGTATCTTCATCAATCCAATCAAGATATAGAGGATTGTCGACTCCATTCGCCTGATTTCGTTGATTAGTATATTGAGGAGGACATGGATGAGATCCATCAAGATATTTTTGGATTTTAAATTTACGAATAACAGGTAACATTAGGTTTTTCCAGGTGATGAAATTGTTGTCAGTGAGTTTGAGATTAACAAAATGAGTAAGTTGCAGTAGGATTCTCCATTGATGAAGAAGCTGGAAATTCTTGAATCATGAAAATTTAAAGAAGAAATTAATAGATTTGAAGTAGCGGAAGCATAAGATCGGAAAACCTGAGAGATTTAGTGATCTCTCAGTCTGATGCCATAGTAGAAACTGATAAAATGGAATCCATTAACATTGAAAGATAGTTACAGAACTTCACCCACACACACAGAAATATGAACTTTGATTAACAGTTAATGAAGAAGACTAAGTCCTTTTATTACAGGCCGATTACACCGCCAATAGGGACTCTCAGAGAGAACCAGTAGAGGAATGATAGGTGTAAAGAAGTGATAGGCTGTAGCCAAGTTGGACTGGTGTTAGCAGAGTGTTAGATTGATTCAGTGCTATTAGATGTAAGAGGAAAGATATTAAGTTGAAAACGTAGTGGGTTGTTTTCTGAAAGTGAAAAAAATATAATGAAAGCTAGAGATGTTTTAATGGTTGATAAGTATAATGTCGAAGCTTCAGAAATTCTAGCAAATCAAGCTCTGCCTTCGCGGCTCGCCAATATCTGAAGTGGTACCAATATACGAGCAACTTCTCTCAACTTTTCTCAATGTCCATCGTTAAAAATGCGCAACTAATCCAGTTTGCGAATTTTTTCATGTTGGAACGATTATGAACGGCTCATCTAATTTATACGTTTTCTTTTTGTTGATCATTGTCATATATTATTCCATTGTCCTAGTTCTGTTTTAACTTTTGATATTCAGGAAAACAAGATTTTCCGCTTCATAAATCAAGACGAGTTTGAGAGATAGTTTGTCACATATGATGATGTATACGGAGCGGGCGAAAATTACGTAAACGAGAAAAATTCAATTAAGCTCGATCTTAAACAAAAAGCATGGGAAACAGAAACATTATTACGAGATGTCGGCTTTAAATTTGGATAGCAAGCAAAAAAAAAATGTTTCTTGATATATGTTATGTTCTTCAACCTCTTCGACAGTCGAAAGCCTGTTGTTACCCTTCTTTGTTTTGGAATTCATGCTTTCAAGAAGAAAAGATCAAATAAGAACAAGTTCTTAATAAGAGATTCAATAATATCAATTTATAATCTATCCTCACAGGAAGATCACACTATATATTACAAACATATAATAACTTCCTAAACCAATCCGTAAATGCAAGTAAGAAGTTACAAATATCCTAACTGATGTCTGACTCAGACAATTATTCAAATACATATAGATATTGTCACTACTGCTATCTCGATATCGCCCGTTAGGTGGAGGTGGATCGACGCCGCCTTTAGATTCCCGGCCGAGTCCTACTTTTGACCGAAGTTTTCCTTATCTCTTCACCAACTCTGCTGACAGCATTAATTGTCCTCGAACCCGGAAGATCAAGCCACATCGTAACTTTTCTCCCTCTTATGTCGGTACTTTCGATCTGTCTCTCATTCCTCTTTCTCGTGCCCGCATCTAGTGAGGTGATTCGGTGCTTCTAGTACTCGGCTTCGCTGCTACGCCTCGGCCAGGATGGCTCCAACCTCGCCCTCGTGGATTATTCACACCTACATTTATGCCCCTTCTTCCACTCGTGGTTATCGACACGTGAAGAAACCGCCGTCTTCTCCCACGTCTTCTGGCCATGCCGGGTTTCGCGCCGTGTTGTTCCCACCTTCTTCAGCTTGTCGCAACCGGCGTCACCTTCTCTTCGTTTAAGCTACTACAGGGAGGTTTATAAGCTCGATCTCTTAAACCTTATTTTCCTTTTTACACTCTCCTTCGTCAATTTTGTTCTCTTCTTCTCTCTCCATTCTCATCCGCCTTCTTTTCCTTGCCATTAGTTGTTTTTTCCACAAGTTTCCTTCCTTCCTTCTCCTTATCCCGTGTCTCCTTTGTTTCGCTTACCGCCGCAACTTCCGATTTCTCCTGTATTTTTGCCTCCTCTTGTCGTTTCTTCTACTAACTTTCATGGCGTCTTCAACTCCTTCGATGATCTTAAAAGGTGCGTGAGTTATGTGTTTTCCGAGGAAGACGGCGTATCACTTGGATTCCTTGTTTGTTATAGAGAGTCCTTCCAAGTACGATTATCGTGTTTCAGATTCTATCTTCCCGATAATCCTTCTTCTGCTTTCTTGTAGGGGTTGATAAGAGAGCTTCTAAAGACTGTTTTGATGAGCATTTCTTGCTCAACAAGCTTAAAAAGATGAGTTCGACCTCCATGGATATGACGTCAAGCTCTTGTCGTGCCAAAGCAAAAGGTGTTCTGTGTGATGATGTTTTGAAATTTCCCTCATCTCTACCGAGGCGACCATTGTCACTGGCCGCCAGAGCCCTAGCTCGGCCGCCTTCCTCAAAGGATCCTAGCCGCCCATTCTCGGCACGAGGGCCCTTTCTAAGATTCTCCCCACCCGACCTTGGCCCAAGTGGAATGACAACACTTTCCGTATTTTGTCCGAGTGGGAGAGGCGAGCCGAGGCGAGTGTGCTCCGCCACTTGGTCTACTTTCGATCTTTCCTGCAAAGCGAGCGACTATACTCCTTCCATTATTATAACCATCTGAGTGGGACCACACCAATGGTGACCTTGCCGGTTTTATTTCTGCCAAGACCACGCCATAAGACTCTTCCGATGGTGTCCTAGACTTCTATTGGATGAGGATCTCTAGGAAAGAGTTCCAATAATCATGCTCGTCATACTAATGACGCGCCTTGGGATCTTCCATTGGCTATTTCTGGGTCCTCTTCTCGAGTGGCAAATTTCTCCTCCGACCGAGTTTTATCCTTTTTGGGTGGTCAATATAGATCGGTAAGTGTATTTCCCTGCCTTTTTCTAGCTTGATCAATTGGGCTCATATTCAGTGGGGTGATGTTTTAATTTTGGTGTTTTTCACTGGATTAAGTCCTGCAAGGTGCTCCTACTCTAGGCTCCCCTTGTTCATCTAAGAGAGATAGAGTTGGAGCCCGGGTGAGGATGACAGAAGGTAACAAATATACTCATTTTTTTTGTTTGGACGTACATGTACGTGCACCTATTTGTTGCCTTGCATGGTTCTCGACATCGCCTGCACGTAAGCCGAGGGCCGACAAGGATGCAGGGTGCTTCAAGAGGGGACGGAGGATCCTGATGATCGGCCGCCTTTATCACATTTCGAGTGAAGCCGTAAGTCTTCTCGATGTTTCGTCTACCCTTGTGGTGGGAAACCCAAAGGTAGGGCAAGGAACTCACATGATGTACCTACCCCGAGGAGACTGTGCTCTGAGATGACGAATGAGGGAATTGTTCTGGGCTGGCGCGGCGTTGTGTACGCCGTGGTCTCGATGGTGATGATGATGATGGTCTTTTTCGATGAGGAGTATGATATCGACGGTAATGAAGAGGGAGCTTTCCGGGACAAGCGGAGAAGTCGGTGCAGTGGGAACCTTGTGAGCAATCGTGATATAGAGAATGCTGCCGTCGAGGCAAGTTGTTGGAACCGCTTTCTTCCGTGTTCCTAATTCAGTGAAGACTTCTCCTTTCACAAGCTGGCCCTATGTGCAACTCTCTTGGGGCCCTTATTTATTTTGATTTTGCCTCTCCGTCCGACGAGGAGTAAGATTAATGCCGTCTCGTTGAATGGAAGTTGGTTTGAAAAGTACCTTGATCCGCTGGTGAGTTGAGTTGCTCGGACGGATGACGCCCTCATGCTTTGTGGTAAGTGCTGACCATGATGGTGTTTGTAGGATATCAAACGCCTCGTTGTTGAATGCTGCCATCCAGCAGGAGGTCGCCGAGAGAGAGGGCCTTCGCCTCTTGTTACAGCAGGAACGTGAGCGATCCCGGGGGTTGGAGAAGCAATTGGCCGAGACCCTAGGTATTCATTTTACTTTTAACTAGTTATGATTGATCTTGTAGTGCCAATATCCTGAGCTTAGTACTTACCTGCTCAGCCGAATCTTCAGTGCGGAGGCCGACGCTGCCACGAGTTATCGTTTGTTGAAAAGGGAACTTAACATTGAACGGGATCACGTTTCGAACTTACAACAGAGGATAGTTAATAAGGATGGTAATATCGATCGCTTAGTGATCAATATTGAGGATCTTCAATCCAGACTGCATCGTTACGAGACTTTTGAATACGTTCCCAAGGAGATCGACAATCTTAGGGCGAGCTTGGCTCAGTCCCAAGGTGTCGCTGCTGACAAAACGCTGCTGGCCGATAACCTAGAGAGTCAGTGTGGTCGATTAAGACGTCAGGTTCAAGACTTGCATGCAGACCGGCTTCGAATTCTGGGAGAGAAGAACGCTGCTGAAAAGTGTAATCAAGAATCCCTTGAGAAGCTGGCAAAGTTCAAGGAGGTTTCTGAGGAGTTGGAGTGGGTTCGTGCTCAGTTATCAAGTCTGCAGTTAGCCCATTCCTAGCAGAGGGCCGATTGAGTGATCATAAGAAATACCGCCTCCAACGAAGTTTAACGAACAACGATATCTAGGAACTTTCCTCCAAGATTTCGTCCCTCGAGTGTAGCTTGTCCGAGTCTGAAGAAAACGCGAGTAGTCACCCTTTGTCACTGGAAGGTGGTGAACTTTATGTTTTGTCTTCCTGGTTATTGTTTCCATGTTGTTGCCGTGTGACTGACCACTCGTGTTCTCGCAGCCGAGCAAAGGAAAGTGGCATCGTTGGAAGAGGAGAATGCTCGACCAAAGGGAGGGAGGCGCAATTATCGGCAAGTGGCCACTTCCGGCCAAGCGGCGTCAATGCAACGAAGCACAGATCTCCACGCCGAGAAAGCGAGGTTTAATGATGAACTCGTCTCGAAGGTTAAAGCCGGTGTGAAGGCAAAGGCTTGATAAGAAGAGGGCCGATGCCGCCGCTAAGAAGGCGATTCCGGGGCCTGTTCCTCCTAAAGAGTGAAAATGTATTTTGCAACACAAGAGTCAGCTTATCTTACCCTTTCCCATGGGTTGTAATTCGCTCGAACACCTTTTTTAATTTCTCGTAAACTTTTAATGGGGTGTTGCGTCCACTTTGGTTAATTCATGACATTACTATCCCTGTTACTATTTTGTTTATGTTATGCTGTTGATATGTGGTTTATTCTCACGACTAAGTTGCGTATAACTGCATAATCATAAGTAAGTCGGTTAATCATAAATGTCGTTTCTGTCGAACACACTCAACAGGGAGGGTCATCGGGCCCAATGCCATGTCCCGATTGAGGTATCTCATCACCATCTTTCAAGATCTAGTGGGAGGGTAGTTGGTCTTTCCTAGTTTCTATGGGATCGATCTCCTGAACTTATCGATTAACTTTCTCGGGCAAGTGATTTCTGGCCACTTCATGGGGAGCAATGTTGACTCGCCCGATTGTCGAGTACTCATGCCTGACAATCGGCCACTGGTTTCCAAACTACCAGGGCCCTAGGACTACCCTCGGCACTTGCACAATGCCATCGCCCCCGAGTTTGAATAGTCCGTCTTAGTGTAAGCTCCGACTTGCACAATGCCAGTCGCCCCGGTCTGAAACGACCATTCAGACGTACTTGTCATATTTTCCAACCCCACGGACTTTCACGGAAATAATGACAATATATCATACCTGATCTCATGGGTGATACTGACCGCTTTAATCGCTCTGTTCCACGGTCGGGCTCGGGTGTTCCGTCCGGTTTTAGTATCTTGTACGCCCTTCGCCGACTTTCTCGACAATGGTGTATGGCCCTCCCCATCGTGGCCGCTAACTTCACCTTTTTATCACGCTCATAGGTAGATCCTTTAGATTAATCGCCTAGGTTGAATTCCCTGGGCCGAACCCGCTGTATTCTCACTGGGATTCTTCACTGTAATTTTCCATTTTTTGCAAGGCCATCTCCCTTTGTTTCTTCCAGACGTCGAGATCAAGCAAGATAATATTGAGATGTTTCTCCATGCTTCGGTCCTTGTGGTAGGTATCATTGCTTCCGTGGGAAGGATGGCTTCAGTTCCATATGTTAACATGAAAGGCGATAATCCGGTTGCCTCTCTGCGAGTCGTCCGATATGCCCACAAGACGCGGCAAAGTTCTTTCGCACCCATTCTCCATATTCTCCGTCAAGCTTCTTCATGTTATCGACAATGGTCTTGTTCGTGATCTCGGCTGTCCATTGCTTTGGGGGTAAGGGCGTAGACTTGCTCTTGCGGATATTGTAGGTTTTGAATAGCAGTCGATGTTCTTGCCCCGTAGTTGTTTCCCTATTGTCGGAGACGATTGCCGCTGCATCTAAAAGCCGACATATGATGTGTTCCTGTATGAATCGAAGACATCTTTATCCTGGATGTGTTTCAAAGGAGCGGCCTCAACCCATTTAGTAAAGTAGCTCTGTGGCCACAATTAGGTACTTCCTCTGCCCCGATCCGACGTGCAATGATCCCAATGGTGTCGATCCCCATTTAGCAAAGGGCCAAGGACTCGATAACTGAGTTTAATGTTACCGCTGCATGTATCTTTTTCCAAACTTTTGGCATTCGTCACGAGGGCCATATGCCTGCATCCTATCAAGTGTACTACCAGAAGTATCCCATGGTTTTAGCTCGCGCCGCTTAGGCTGGCTACTTCTCCCGAGCCGTGGTTTCCCCGCCGCCCCATAAAGGTAATTCGTCGAGGATCGCATGCCCTTGTTATTTACTCATCTTAGTAATGGTCTCATGTGACTTTCAGATAGATGCCATCTCGGTTCGCACGCAATTGCTTTGCTTTTGATTTTTTTTGATCTCTGTCGCCCTGAGCAACTTTCCCGTTTCGAGGCATTCAGAATCGGTTTCTCCAATCATCTTCCGATATCGACTCTGCAGTGGCTACTGCGATATGCGCGCCGACATCCACCGCTCCGGGTACCGAAGGCATTAAGACTCTCATAACTCGATGCCTTCGACGCTGAATCCCGCATGGAGGAAATGTACGCCAGGCGTCCGAGTGGCGATTATCCTTTCTGGCGTACATGCCTTAACTTGATGCCTGCATCCTCGCTCCTGGATGTAGAATTGACGAGCTCCCAATATTTATGTGTGTAGGGTCATGTATGGCATATTGCCCGCCGATTTGTCTGGACAACTAGCCGTGAGTCTCTTGTGAGCCGTACTCCTCTTGGATTCCCCATCTCCACTATCAAGCGCAAGGCATGTACTACCGCCGTATTATGTGGACATCGTTGTCCGCTTAAACTCGGAGCTCAAGGAGCTGGACCATCTTTTCCCCTTGGCGTCGTGAAGACCAATCCTAAACCCGATCCGTCTTTATTGGGATGACCCATCCACGAAACCTCCCATCGTGTCGGGTCGTGGCTCGAGCAGATCGGACGGTCCTCTCGGTCTTCCTCCATTACGGCATGTCTTCTACTTCATCTTCACACCGAGGGGGAAGTCTGCCAGGAAATCGGCCACCGCCTATGCTTTTACCGTTGTTCTCATTTTGTAAACAATGTCGAATTGATTTATTTGCGCACTCCACTTAGAGATCCGTCCCGACCTGGCCGCATTGTCGAGTAATCGACCCTATGGGGGACTTTGTAAGCACCCGATCTTGTGGGGTTTAGGAAATACGCCCGTTTCCGTGTTGCAACACCAATGCTAATATTAGTTGCTTTATCCCCGGTGTAGTTCCTCTCTCGCCGGATTCATGGTCTTGCTTATGAAATACACCGGCTTTTCCTCCCTCCCGCGTTCTGACTAGTACGACGCTAATGGCGTGACCTGGCTGCCCCGAGATATAGGGTTAGTATGTCCCGGCCTGGCCCTCGAATAATCTAGGATTTCGTTGAAATGTTTCTTGATTTTTTGAAATGCTTCTTCACACTCCTCAGTCCATTTAAACTTCTCCCCTCGTAATGTCCCGAAGAAGTCCTTGCACTTGTCGGACGACCGCGGATGAATCGCCCTAAGGCCGCCAAGTTCCCATTCAATCGCGACCGTCCCTGACTGTTACATGCGATGGCATTTCCATGACGGCTCGATTTTATCTGGGTCGGCTTCACCCTTTGTCGGTGATTATGTATCCTAAAAACTTGCTCGAGGTGACCCAAAAAGTGCACTTGGCCGGATTTACCCGCATCTTGTATCTCCTTATGGTTTGAAAATGCCTCGAGGTCTTCATGTGATTGTTGGCCACCTTTCTCGACCAACATATCGTCCACATATACCTCAATGCAAATGTGTATTTTATCTTCGAACATGTCTTCCACTAACCTTTGATAGGTGGCGCCTGCATTTCTCAATCCAAATGGCATTTTGGTGTAGCAACACAATCCTCTTGGTGTGAAGAAGGATGTATGCTTTTTAGGGCCAGAGGTATTTGATTGTATCCTGAGTATCCGTCCACGAGCGTTATCGCCTTTATACCCGACAATGGATTCCACTTAGCTGATCGATGCTCTGGGAGAGGGAAGTCATCCTTTGGGCATGCTTTGTTCAAGTCACTATAGTCGATGCAGATTCGAACGCCCATTCCTTTTGGGGACATCACCATGTTAGATATCCATTGTGGGTATTGGGCCTTTTCGAATGATTCCCGCCGTACAATTTCTTCAAAATTTCGCCCACCACCGCTAGTTATAACTCTAAAAGCATTCTTTTCTCATCTTTTGTCCGATAGGTTTGAACTTGGGGTCTATCCGTAGGTGTTGCAGCAGCATCGGTCAATTCCTTCCATATCGTGCATTTGCCAAGCAAATATATCCATGTGCTCCTTCAAAAGTGTTAATAATTGTTGAGACTGTTCGTTTGTTAAGATGAGACTTATTCTCACTAATCTTGGCTCCTCATCGGTGCCTGAATAACTTTGCTCGGGTTGGTTCTAGGCCTAGAAATTTGATTTGGTTCGCCGATTGTTACCGGCTCCCGTGATTGCTATAAGGTCTCTTTCCCGCCGCTCATAGGTAGCGATGGATTGTGACATTACCTTTTCCAGCCCTCTCCCACCTTTATTTCCTTAGACTTCTTATTTTTTGACGTTTCCTCGACCGCCTCCTCCCCGCCGGACGTCTATCCGCACGCACCGCCTCGCCGCTTTGGGGTCGCTCTAGCACCTCTACTCACTCCTCGATAAGATGGGAAACCGCAACCTTTGATGATAGGCCGAGGCGATACCCTTTAATTCTGCAAGCCGTGGCCGACCCGTGACCGAAGGCGATGACAACGTCGAATTAATGCCAGGAAGGTGGGTGGGAGTGTGTCCATGAATCCCTCTCCGTCCGAGACTGAGGGTGACTTCTCCCTTTGGTACCGTCACCTGCACCGTTGAAGCCGTAGATTAGATAGGTTGACGGATCGGGATTACCCGGGACAATCGATCCTCTGAAAGTGTCATGTAACGAGATTCTCACCGAGTCACGTCCATTAATATTTCCGCGGACGCCCCATTCCTCGATCGCAGAGTTATTACTAAGGGATCCCCTCGCGTGGGCCGCCCTATTCGATGGGACGTCTTTCGCCGAGATGTGGACTACCGCATCATCCATGGTTCGCAAGGTGGTCTTGGCCACACCGAGAATTTCTTTCGCCCGATCGATCCCTTTGCACATGACTCCTCAGCGATACTGCACCCCAAGTCGTATCCTTGAGTTGCCGAGTGCGATATGGTGTTGCAGCGAATCGGTGCCACGATTAATTCTTATTTGGCTAATCGGCACGCTCTGGGCCGAAAGCAAGAATGAAAGGCTTGGCGATGTCTTCGACGAAGCGTCGTAGATATCCATCTCATATTAGGCGCCGGAAGGGATGTCTTTCACTTCCCTACAATCATTGGTTGAATGGCCTCAAACTAGTGGTAATGGCAAAACTCGGGTGGTTCCTTGTTTCGTCGAATCGAATCCCGAGTCTTGGGCACCTGATATCATTCTTCGACTTCTTTTAATATCTCTTTCCACGGCATTTAGCTAGTATATGATCTGTGTTCGTGGCGAGGCTTCTTTCCTTTCACGACCCAAACTTTTTTGTTCTCCCCATGATGCCAAGGCCTGCATCTTTCGCATCGCTCTTCATGGCTGCTGGGTCGCTCTACCGTGGCGCTTGTCTCTTGTACTGGCTTGGCGTCCTTCAATTTCTGTGGCGACGTGGAAGGTTTCGCATTTTATGGATCTCTCTTAGCGTCTTAGGCTTTCGTGTAATATCGTTACCTGCATGGGATCTCGATTTCCCACACCCCGCGTTTAATATCTCGTTGGTCGACCGGCACCTTTCCAATGTCCGTACACAACTTTCTCCATCTCTGTCTGCTGAGAGTCAGTACGGTTTCCCCGACCTTCATGCAAGTGTGAATTGTACTATTGACCTGGTCGTCACTGTTATGTATGTAAGTCTCGAGAAAGGTTTCCACCATGGCCGCATAGCTTCCGACTGATTCATCGGGCAGGTGTAGAAATCAACTCTTTGCCTCGCTCCAAACTTGCCGGAAAATTTCGCACATGACCACATCATAATTCTTCCACCGCAACAAGGACATTCCGTACATTTTGATGTGTGCTCTCTCCCGACGCTCGTGTCAAACCTATACGGAAGATTGGTAACGTGCACTTGTGCAGGAATGAGTTCGATCCACCTCCTTAGTAACCATTTCCTTCGGGGCTTCACCGATTACTGGCGCAGCTTGTCGTCCTCGCCTCTGCTCCCCGTCGCTTTTTTTGACCACTTGCCTTGTTGTTCGATCTTTTGTTTGGTTGTTGCGTCCATACCTCACTGCTGCTTCTTCCTCGGTCGAAGAGTTCTGCTTGTCCCATACCCTCCTCTCGGCCGATTAGGTTCGGTATGCGTTCTCGTTTGTGCAGGGGGCGGGTGTTCCTCGACGGGGTGCGGTCGTTTAAGGCACCTCGATGATCCTCTCGAATTCGGCCTCTCCCCGTTACGGAGTTGGTAGTTTTCATGTTCTAAAACTTCGTAACCCTCTATGACTTATCCCAACTCCTTTTATATCCCACAGTCGATTTAAACCCTAAGAATATCTCCGATATTGTTTCTTCTCCTCACGGCCAAGTCACGGCTTTTTTCAATCTCTTCTCTCCTGTACGCGTCATCTGGGTTGATCTGACGTACCAGAATCTCTCAAGGATATTGTAGAATCGAATAGCAACCATTCTTCCCTTATCTGTACGTAAAATACCGTGTTTAGAACCAAGAAAATTCCGATATTAGTTCCCTGTTTTATCCGCACCTGTGACTTCCTCTTCCGGCTTATCCAGCCCAACTCGCCGATCCATCCAATCACACATACCATCCGTTAGGCTATATCAGGTCCACCCAACAAGTTCTGGCAATTGAATCGCTCTAAAACTCGCCGAGAAATCCCACACAAAATCTCGCTTCGCCGCCATTTTTTCCCGCCAATTTTGATTTTTTGAATGTTGAAGATGGGCGCCCTATCCAGAAAGGTGCCTTTAGCAGCTTCCTTGGGGTGTCCTGAGGGTGCCCCTTAGTAATTTGGGTACCCCTTATCCGTAGTGAGGGTCCGAATAGTAGATGTCCTCCGGGCACAACTTTTCGAGCCGATTTTTCCAAAAATGTTTATTGGCCAAAAATACCTACACACGCATAAAACACCATAATAAGTACAAAAATGAGCACTATCAATATAAAGAATAGAGACAAATTAGACACAAAAATGTGTCTATCACTTTCCCTATGCATTAATCATTACTTGTCCTAACATTCCCAGCGCCAGAAGTCATTAATCACCCGTGCATTAAATCGGAAGATTTCTTTCTTGGCGACGATGGATAGTAATGACAACCCTCAACAGCTGTTGTCTTTGATGGCCTTCCTACACAAGTTGCCGGACTCCCCCGGAGACGGCCTGAACCGTGGGATTTCTACGCTTTTCACTCGGTACTGTGAGGCTTCTAAGTGCAGATCAAAATCGTATTCACCTAACGAACCTCTCACTATAATCCTTCCAGCCATAGTTTCCGAAAACTAGATTCAATGATTCTGAGCTAGTCTTGCTTCCACTATTATTGTGCTTTATTTAATTTTAAAAAGAAGGGTTTAGACGGCGGAGCGAGTAAATGAAGACAAATGTAGCGCTATTTATTCTTAAATCATGGAGGTGATCTTTAGATGATAAATCTAGCAACCTATGCGTTACCACCGTTAGAGTCTTTCATCTAGCATCAACTATCCTCGGTAGATGTTGATAGAGCCGTTGAATCTCTCTTTTAACGAGGTTTGAAACAATAAATCCCAGCGAGATGGGGTTTCCTTCTAGCTTCTACCAATCATCGAAAGATGTTATTTCGGGAGCTCACGGATCTTCCAATGGCTCGCTGAGGTGTCTTAAGCATACAGCCTAGCTTAATGAAACAATGTTGACGACTTTGTTTAAACGAAAGACACGTTGTGCTAGGAAAACAGAGATAATAAACAAGGACACAAAGCGAACTCATATCAAACTCGATAAAGTTTTGCTAAGAAAACAAAGATAAAACACAAGGCGAACTTATACCGAACTCAATAAGGTTTTGCTAGGAAAACAAAGATAAAAAACCAAAAGAGTTTCTCACTTAGCGTCAACTAGCACACAAGGTGGCTTAGGAGCTTGGATTTTCCTCTTTTGGTAACCGATTTCAATGTATCCGAAGATGTTATACGGTCCCCTTAGTCGGCGCCAGAATGTAGATGTAGAAAATCCTACTACTACATCCAAAGAACCTCAAAACGTACACAAGGAAGTAAAACCAACAAGAGAAGTAGAAGAACACAAGATATACGTGGTTCGGTATGATTACCTACGTCCACGGAGTAAAGGGATGATCTTATTACTTAGTTCACGATTACAAGATGTATGCTTCTCTCAATACTTTAGGTGTGCTCTCTTTCCTCTCTTCTCACTTACCCCTTTAGCTCTCTACATGATTCATATTTATAGTTTCGAAACGATGATACATCGATATTACAGTGTTGGGCCTAACACAGCTTCTTTGATGTTCTTCTCGGGTGTCTACCCGATGCTTCATCCGATCTTCCCCTTTGTTCGAGTCGAGGCATCTGGCCGAGTGGTAACGTCGCTCGATATCGCTCATTAGGTGGAGGTGATCGACATCGCCTTTTAGATTCCTGGCCGAGTCCTACTTTGACCGAGTTTTCCTTGTCTCTTCACCAACTTTGTCAGTGCATTAATTGCCCTCGAACCCGAAGATCGTCACATCAGAACTTTTCTCCCCCTTTATGTCGACCTCTTGATCTCGCCTTCATTCCTCTTTTCTCGTGCCTGGATCCAAGCAAGTGATTCGGTGCTTTTAGCACTTTGCTTTTCTCGGTGCGCCGACTGTGATGGCTCCACCTGTCCCTGTGGATTATTCACACCTACATTTATGCCCCTTCTTCCACTCGTGTGATCGACACGTGGGGAAGAAACCGCCTCGTCTTCCCACGTCTTCAGCCATGCCGGGTTTCGCGCCATGCTGTTACCCACTCCTTTCAGTTGCTGCAACCGGTTCACCTTCCTCGTCGGTTACCACAGGTGAGGTTTATAAGCTCGTCCCTTAAACCTTATTTTCCTTTTACACTCTCATTCGTCAATTTTGTTCTCTCTTCTCTCTCCATTCTCATCTGCCTTCTTTTCCTTTCCATTAGTTGTTTTCTCCACGAGTTTCCTTCCTTCCTTCTCCGTTATCTTGTGTCTCATTTGTTTCTGCTACCGCTGCAACTTCCGATTCCGGCTGTAATTTTGCCCCTCCTGTCGTTTCTTCTACCAACTTTCATGGCGTCTTCAACTCCTTCGATGACGGAAAAAAGGTGCGTGAGTTATGTGTTTTCTGATGAAGACGGCGTATCACTTGATTCCCTGTTTGTTATAGAGAGTCCTTCCAAGTACGATTATCGTGCTCTAGATTCTATCTTTCTTGATAATCCTTCTTCGTTTTCTTGTATGGCTGACAAGAGAGCTGCTAAAGACTTGTCGGATGAGCAATTCGTTCAACAGTTAAAAGATGAGTTCGACCTCCATGGATATGACGTCAGGCTCTTGTCAGGCCAAAGAGGTGTTTTGAAAAAAAGATGATGTTTTGAAATTTTCTCATTCGGCCGAGGCGACCATTGTCACCAGGGGCCAGCTAGAGCTCGGGATTCGTTTCCCTTTGTACGATCCTAGCCGCCCATTCTGGTACGAGGCCCTTTCTAAGATTCGCCCGTCCCGCGCCTTGGCTAAGTGGAATGGAAACACTTTCCGTATTCTGTCCGAGTGGGAGAGGCGTAGCCGAGGCGAGTGTGCTCCTACTACTTGGTCTACTTTCGATCCTTCCCAGGCGAGCGACTATACTCCTGCCAGTTTTGTTGACAACTATCGGAGCGGGACCACTACCAATGGCGATCTTGCCGGTTTTGCTGCCAGCCCTCATCGCCATAAGACTCTTCCCGATGGTGTCAGGAGACTTCTATTGGATGAGGATCCCGAGGGAAAGAGTTCCAATAAGCATGCCCTTCATACTAATGACGCGGCTTGGGATCGGGTTCCATTGGCTATTTCTGGTTCTCTTCTGAGTGGCAAATTTCCTCCTCCGGTCGAGTTTTATCCTTTCTGGGTGGTCAATATCGATCGGGTAAGTGTATTTCCCTGTCTTTCTAGCTTGATCGATTGGCTCGGGCGACTCGTGGGGTGATGTTTTAATTTTGGTGTTTTTCAGACTAAGTCCCAGGGTGCTCCTACTGAGTCTCTTGTTCATCGGAAGAGAGATAGAGTTGCAGGAGCCGAGGAGGAGACATGGAAGGTAACAAATATACTCATTTTTGGTTTGACGTACATGTACGTGCCCCTATTTGTTGCCTTGCATGTTTCTGACATAGGCTCATGTGCAGAAGCTGAGGGTTGACAAGGCTGGTGGTGCCTCGGCGAGGGACGGTGAGGATCCCGATGATCGGCTGCCTTTATCACATTTCCTGAGGAAGTCGCCTCAGAAGTCTTCTGATGTTTCGTCTACCCTTGTAGGTGAGAAACCCTAAGGGAGGGGCAAGGAACTCAAGGATGATGTACCTGCCCCGGAGGAGATTGTGCCCCGGGAGATGACTGATGAGGGAATTGTTCTTGCTGATGGCGTTGTGTACGTCGTGTCTGATGGTGATGATGATGATGGTCTATTCGATGAGGAGGATGATATCGACGGTAATGAAGAGGAGTCGGGACAAGCGGAGAAGTCGGGTGGTGGTGGGAACCTTGTGAGCAATCGTGATATAGAGAATGTTGCTGTCAGAGGAAAGTTGTTGGAGCCGCTTTCTTCCGTGGTTCCTAATTCAGGAAGCAGTACCTCCTTCACTGTTTCGGGCCCTATGTGCAACTCTCTTGGGGCCCTTATTTATCCTGATTTTGCCTCTCTGTCCGACGAGGAGAAGATCAATGTCGTCTCGTTGTATGAAGCTGGTTTGAAAAGTACCTTTGATCTGCTGGTGAGTTGAGTTGTTCGGATGACGCCCTCATGTTTTGTGGTAAGTGCTGACCATGATGGTGTTTGTAGGATATCAACCGCTCGTTGTTGAATGCTGCCATCCAGCGCAGGGAGGTCGCCGAGAGAGAGGGCCTTCGCCTCTTGTTACAAAGAACGTGAGCGATCCCGGGGGGTGGAGAAGCAGTTGGCCGAGACCCAAGGTATTCATTTTACTTTCAACTAGTTATGATTGATCTTGTAGTGCCAATATCCTGAGCTCAGTACTACCTGCCTAGCCGAATCTTCTAGTTCGGAGGCCGACGCTGCCACGAGTTATCGTTTGTTGAAAAGAGAACTTAACATTGAACGGGATCACGTTTCGAACTTACAATAGAGGATAGTTAATAAGGATGGTAGGATCGATCGCTTAACGATCGAGATTGAGGATCTTCAGAACAGACTGCATCGTTACGAGAATTTTGAATACATTCCCGAGGAGATCGACAATCTTAGGGAGAGCCTGGCTCAGTCCCAAGGTGTCGCTGCTGACAAAACGCTGTTGGCCGATAACCTAGAGAGTCAGTGTGGTCGATTAAGACGTCGGGTTCAAGACTTGTATGCAGACCGGCTTCGAATTCTGGGAGAGAAGAACGCTGCTGAAAAGTGTAATCAAGAATCCCTTGAGAAGCTGGCAAAGTTCAAGGAGGTTTCTGAGGAGTTAGAGTGGGTTCGTGCTCAGTTATCAAGTCTGCAGTTAGCCCATTCCCAGCAGAGGGCCGATTGGAGTGATCATAAGAAATACTGCCCCTCCAACGAGTTTAACGAACAACGATATCTAGAACTTTCCTCCAAGATTTCGTCCCTTGAGTGTAGCTTGTCCGAGTCTGAAGAAAACGTTAGAGTAGTCACCTATTTGTTGGAAGGTGGTGAACTTTATGTTGTGTCTTCCTTGTTATTGTTTCCATGTTGTTGCCGTGTGACTGACCACTCTCGTGTTCTGGAAGCCGAGCAAAGGAAAGTGGCATCGTTGGAAGAGGAGAATGCTCGACTGAAAGGGAGGGAGGCGCAACTACTCGGGCAAGTGGACACGGCTGAAGCGGCGTCAATGCAGCTAGCACAGGATCTCCACGCCGAGAAAGCGAGGTTTAATGATGAACTCGCCTCGAAGGTTAAAGCCGATGTGAAGGCAGTGCTTGATAAGAAGCGGGCCGATGCCGCTGCTAAGAAGGCGATTCCGGGGCCTGTTCCTCCTAAAGAGTGAACATGTATTTTGCAGCGCTGCGTCGCTATCTTACCCTTTCCCATGGGTTGTAATTCGCTCGAACACCTTTAATTTCTCGTAAACTTTTAATGGGGTGCTGCGTCGCCGACTTTAGTTACTTCATGACATTACTATCCCTGTTACTGTTTTGTTTATGTTATGCTGTTGATATGTGGTTTATTCTCACGACTAAGTTACATATACCTGCATAATCATAAGTAAGTCGGTTAATCATAAATGCCGTTTCTGTCGAACACACACAACAGGGAGGGTCATCGGGCCCAATGCCATGTCCCGGTTGAGGTATCTCATCACCGTCTTTCAAGATCTAGTGGGAGGGTAGTTGGTCTTTCCTAGCTTCTATCGATCGATCTCCCAAGAAGTTATCGATTAACTTTCTTGGGCAAGTGATTTCGGCCACTTGCGCGGGGAGCAATGTTGACTGCTCGATTGTCGAGTACTCATGCCGCGACAATCGGCCACTGGTTTCCAACCACCAGGGCCCTAGGACTACCTCGGCACTTGCACAATGCCATCGCCCCGATTTCAATAGTCCGTCTTAGTGTAAGTCGCCCCGGCACTTGCACAATGCCGTCGCCCCGGGTTCGAAACGACCATTCAGACGCACTTGTCATATTTCCAACCCCACGTGTCCTTTCACGGAAATAAATGACAATATATCATACCTGATCTCATGGGTGATACAGTTTAAATCGCCTTCCGTTCCATGGTCGTGGCTCGGGTGTTCCGTCCGGTTTTAGTATCTTGTACGCCCCTTCGCCGACTTTCTCGACAATGGTGTAGGGCCCTCCCCATCGTGCTGCTAACTTTCCACCTTTTTTATCGCGTTCATAATCGGGTAGATCCTTCAGTACCAACTGCCCAGGTTGGAATTCCCTCGGTCGAACCCGCTTGTTGTATTTTCGCTGGATTCTTCGCTGGTAATTTTCCATTTTTTGCAAGGCCATCTCCCTTGTTTCCTCCAGATCGTCGAGTTTGGCCAAGATAAGATCTGTTGAGATGTTTCGTCTCCATGCTTCGGTCCTTGTGGTAGGTATCATTGCTTCCGTGGGAAGGATGGCTTCAGTTCCATATGTTAACATGAAAGGCGATAATCCGGTTGCCTCTCTGCGAGTCGTCCGATATGCCCACAAGACGTTATAAAGTTCTTCGCACCATTCTCCATATTCTCCGTCAAGCTTCTTCTTCATGTTATCGGCAATGGTCTTGTTCGTGATATCGGCATGTCCGTTGCTCTGGGGGTAAAGGGGCGTAGACTTGCTCTTGCAGATATTATAGGTGTTGAATAGCAGGTCGATGTTCTTGCCCTGTAGTTGTTTCCCATTGTCAGAGACGATTGCTGCCGGTACTCCAAAGCGACATATGATGTGTTCCCAGATGAATCGAAAGACATCTTTATCCCGGATGTGTTTCAAAGGAGCGTCCTCAACCCATTTAGTAAAGTAGTCGGTGGCCACAATTAGGTACTTCCTCAGCCCCGATCCGACGTGCAATGGTCCCACGATGTCGATCCCCCATTTAGCAAAGGGCCAAGGACTGATAACGGAGTTTAGTGTTACTGCCGGTGCATGTATCTTTTTTCCAAACTTTTGGCATTCGTCGCAGACGAGGGCCATATGCCTTGCATCCTCATTCATGTACGGCCAGAAGTATCCCATGGTTTTAGCTCGTGCCGCTAGGCTACGGCCTGAGCTGTGGTTTCCCGCTGCCCCATAGTGCAATTCGTTGAGGATCGTATGCACTTCTTCTTTACTCAGGCATCTTAGTAATGGTCCCAGGTATGACTTCCTGTATAGGATGCCATCTCGGAGTCCGTACGCAGCTGCTTTGATTTTGATTTTGTTGATCTCGGGTCGCCCCTTGGGCAACTTTCCTGTTTCGAGGTATTCGTGAATCGGTTTCCTCCAATCATCGGTCCAATATTGATCGGTAGTGGTTGCCGCGACATGTGCGCCGATATCCACGGTCTCGGGTACTGAAGGCATTAAGACTCTCATAACTCTGATGCCTTCGATGCTTGAATATGTCAGCATGGAGGCAATGTACGCCAGGGCGTCCGAGTGGCGATTGTCCTTTCTACAGATATGCCGGAACTTGATGCTCGGTATCTGGCTGATGTAGAATTGGACGAGCTCCCAGTATTTCTGTAGCAGAGGGTCATGTATAGCATATTGCCCGCTGATTTGTCGGACAACTAGCTGTGAGTCGCTTGTGAGCCGTACCTCTTGGATTCTCATCTCCACTATCAAGCGTAAGGCATGTACTACCGCCTCGTATTCTGTGACATTGTTAGTCGCTTTAAACTCGAGCCTGAAGGAGTGGACCATCTTTTTCCCCTTTGGCGTTGTGAAGACCAATCCTAAACCCGATCCGTCTTTATTGGATGACCCATCCACGAAAACCTCCCATCGTGTCGGGCTGCATGGCTCGAGCAGATCAGACGGGTCCTCTCGGTCTTCCTCAATTCCGGGTATGTCTTCTATTTCATCTTCGTCACTGAGGGGGAAGTCTGCCAGGAAATCGACCACCGCCTGTGCTTTTACCGCTGTTCTCATCTCGTAAACAATGTCGAATTTCTTTATTTGCGCACTCCACTTAGAGATCCGTCCCGACCTGGCCGCATTGTCGAGTACTGACTCTATGGGGGACTTTGTAAGCACCCGAATCCTGAGGGTTTGGAAATACGTCCGAAGCTTCTGTGTTGCAAACACCAATGCTAATATTAGTTGCTCGATCCTGGTGTAGTTCCTCTCTGCTGGATTCATGGTCTTGCTTATGAAATACACTGGCTTTTCCTCCCCTCCCGCGTTCTTGACTAGTACGGCGCTAATGGCGTGACCGGTTGCCCCGAGATATAGGGTTAGTATGTCCTCGGGATCGGGTCTCTGTAACACCGGTAGACTCGCGAGATGTTTTGCTTGATTTTTTGAAATGCTTCTTCACACTCCTCAGTCCATTTAAACTTCTCCCCTTTTCTTAATGTCCCGAAGAAGTCCTTGCACTTGTCGGACGACCGCGAGATGAATCGCCCTAAGGCCGCCAAGTTCCCATTCAATCATTGCACGTCCTTGATCATTACAGGGCGATGGCATTTCCACGACGGCTCACGATTTTATCCGGGTGGCTTCAATTCCTTTGTCGGTGATTATGTATCCTAAAAACTTGCTCGAGGTGACCCAAAAGGTGCACTTGGCCGGATTTACCCACATCTTGTATCTCCTCATGGTTTGAAAAATGCCTCGGAGGTCGTCGATGTGATTGTTGGCCACCTTGCTCTTGACCAACATATCGTCCACATATACCTCAATGGTGTCGTGTATTTTATCTTCGAACATGTCTTTCACCAACCTTTGATAGGTGGCGCCTGCATTTCTCAATCCAAATGGCATTTTGGTGTAGCAACACAATCCTCTTGGTGTGAAGAAGGATGTATGCTCTTGATCTTCAGGGGCCAGAGGTATTTGATTGTATCCTGAGTATCCGTCCATGAGCGTTATCGCCTTATACCCGACAATGGATTCCACTAGCTGATCGATGCTGGGGAGAGGGAAGCTGTCCTTTGGGCATGCTTTGTTCAAGTCGCTATAGTCGATGCAGATTCGAACGCCCCTATTCCTTTTGGGGACTATCACCATGTTAGATATCCATTGTGGGTATTGGGCCTTTCGAATGATTCCTGCCGCGTACAATTTCTTCAGCTCGGCCTCCACCGCTGGTTGTAACTCGGGTGCGATTCTTCTCATCTTTTGTCTGATAGGTTTGAACTTAGGGTCTATCCGTAGGTGATGCGAGCAGACTTCCGGGTCAATTCCTTCCATATCGTGCATTTGCCAAGCAAATATATCCATGTGCTCCTTCAAAAGTGTTATCAACTGTTGAGACTGTTCGTTTGTTAAGAGAGACCCTATTCTCACTAATCTTGGTTCCTCCTCGGTGCCCAAATTGACTTGTCGGGTTGGTTCTAGGGCCGAGAAGTTTGGCTTTGGTTCGCCTATTGTTACCGGCTCCTGTGATTGCTATAAGGTCTCTTTCCCGCCGGCTTCATAGGTAGCGATGGCTTGTGACATTACTTTTTCCAGCTCCTCTCCCGCCTTTATTTCCTTAGACTTCTTCTTTTCTTGACGTTTCCTCAACCGCCTCTCCTCATTCTGCTGGACGTCTATCTCGCACGCACCTCCCGCCGCTTGGGGTCGCCTAGCACCTCTACCACTCCTCGATAAGATGGGAACTGCAACCTTTGATGATAGGCCGAGGCGATTCCCTTAATTCCCGCAAGCCAGGGCCGACCCAGAATTGCTTCGTATGGCGACACAACGTCGACCACGCAGAAAGTGGTGAGTGTGTCGAGGAATCCCTCTCCGTCCGAGACTCGGAGGGTGACTTCTCCCTTTGGTACTGTCACCGTACCGTTAAAGCCGTAGATTCGATAGGTTGACGGGATCAGGATGTCATCGGACAATTCCATCCTCTTGAAAGTGTCATATAACAGGACTTCGACTGAGCTGCCGCTGTCCATTAATATTCTACGGACGCCCCATTCCTAGATCAACAGAGTTATTACTAAGGGATCCCCGTGGGCCTGCCCATTCGATGAGACGTCTTTCGCCGAGAAGGTGATCGGCTGCATCATCCATGGCTTCATGGGCAGGGTCTTGGCCACACTGAGAATTTCTTTGCCCGATCGATCCCTTTTATGAATTCTTGAGGTGATACCAGTCCCCAAGTCGTACCCTTGAGTTGCCGAGTGCGATATGGTGTTGCAGGCGAACTGGGTGCCACGATTTATTCTTATTTGGTGTACTGGGACGTCGGGCTGAGCAGGACTAGGTGTCGGCGATGTCTTGACGAAGTGCCGTAGATATCCATCTCGGATTAGGTGCTGGACGATGTCTTTCACTTCCCTACAATCATTGGTTGAATGGCCTCGAAACTGGTGGTAATGGCAAAACTCTGGGTGGTTCCTTGTTTCGTCGAACTGAATCCCCCGAGTCTTGGGGTACCGGATATCATTCCTCTTCTCGACTTCTTTGAATATCTCTTCCAGCGGTGCATTTAGTGGAGTATATGATCTAGGTTCGTGGTGAGGCTTCTTTCCTTTATCGACCCAAACGTTTTTGTTCTCCCCATAATGCTGCGTGCTCGGCCTTTTCTCAGATCGCTTCATGGCTTCTCGCGGGGTTGCCTCTACCGTGGCGCTTGTCTCTTGTACTCCTCTGTCTTGCGCTCCTTCCTGAATCTCCTCTATGGCGATGTAGTGCTCTTTCATTTTCCGGATCTCTCTTAGCGTCTTAGGATTCTCTGTGTACATTGCTACCCAGATGGGATCTGATTTCCCTAATGAATTCTCGAAGCCGAATATCTGTTGGTCGACCGGCACCTTTCCAATGTCCGTACACAACTTTCTCCACTTGTCCGTTGGAGAGCGCAGCGGTTCCCTGAATCTTCGTGCAAGTGTGAACAGCTTATTGACTCGGGGCCGGGCTATACTGTTATGCATGTAAGTCTCGAGAAAGGTTTCCACCAGGGCTGCATAGCTTCCGACGGATTCATCGGGCATGGTGTAGAACCAACTCTTTGCCTCGCCCTCCAAACTTGCCGGGAAAAATTTACACATGACCACATCATAATTCTTCCACTGCAACAAGGACATTCCGTACATTTTGATGTGCTCTCCCGCATCGCCCGTGCCGTCAAACCTAGACGGGAAGATTGGTAACGTGCACTTGGGCGGGAATGGAGTTCGATCCAATTCCTTAGTAAACGGCGTCTTCTGGGATTCACTGATTACTTCTGCTAGCTTGTCGTCCTCGTTGTTCCCTGTCAGTTTTTTGACCATTTGCTCGAGTTGTTCAATCTTTTGTTTGGTTGTCGCGTCCATACCCTCACTGGTTGCTTCTTCCTCGGTCGAAGAGTCTTCGGATGGCCCATACCCTCCTCTCGGCCGATTAGGGTCGGGTATGCGTTCTCGGCTTGGGGAGGGGGTGGGGGTGTTCCTCGACGGGGTGTGGTTGCTTGAGGCACCTCGGCTCGATGATCCTCTCGACCCCGTTCTCCTGTTACAGAGTTGGTAGTTTTCATGTTCTAAAGCTAGGTTTCTCCTTTGCAGTTCTATCATTAGGTCTTCTTGCCTTCTTTGGCTCGCCAGTATAGCGAGTAACATCGGGTCGGTGCTTTCACGGCTAGAGTGGCCATTCACTTGGTGTCCTGTTATGTTAGGGGGTGCAGTTGGTGGTCTCGTCGAGAGAACGACAGGGGGGATGGTCGGAGCTACGGGATAGGTGGCCGCTGTCGGGGGGGATGTCCCGGTTGTGGTCGCCCCTTGCCAAGTGTACTCGCCTAAGCCTCTCACCCTCTAGCTCTAGCTGGTGTTCTGTCGGCTGTCTCTCTCTCCCTCGTTCCTCCTGTATTGTCTGCACTTCCTCTTCCTCCTCGGTATCCGATGCGGTTCTTCCGTCTTCCATGTTGTCCTCATTCCCTTGCCCCTCCTGGCCCGGGTTAATCCTCAGCATCCCAGGTGGGAAATTGTCGTCTCCACCCAAATCGACCTCCTCGTCGACAGTACTCATGCCTTTGATTAACGCCTGAGTCCCGCCCTGGTTGTTTGGCCGATGATCTTCGTGTCGAGAATCCGTGAGTCCTTCTTGCACACTAGATCCCGCTGTGACTCGGTTTCTCAGGATCCTGCTCGTCCTGGAGGTGCTCGCTATTACCTTCGATATCGTCCTCGTTCCTCGGCTCGCCTGCCCGTTCGTTCCTATGTCAGCAAAGTACACAGCACTTACTTCGAACAGCTTTCGAAAAGGTTAAGGATAAAGTACAGCAGTTCTGCAGTGCAAGGTGGGAAAAGTTCTTATAGTACACTTCCATTTTCGCTAGCGTGTTGGTCTCAGCAGTCAAGTTGTTTTGGCCGTAAAGGACAATCTTTGAAAAGTTGTCTCGACACACCTCTTTCGGTACTTTCCCTATGCATTAATCATTACTTGTCCTAACATTCCCAGCGCCAGAAGTCATTAATCACCCGTGCATTAAATCGGAAGATTTCTTTCTTGGCGACGATGGATAGTAATGACAACCCTCAACAGCTGTTGTGCTGATGGCCTTCCTACACAAGTTGCCGGGACTCCCTGGAGACGGCTGAACCGTGGGATTTCTACAGTTTTCTATTGGTACTGTGAGGCTTCTAGTGCAGGATCAAAATGAGATTCACCTAACGAATCTCTCACTGTAATCCTTCCAGCCATAGTTTCCGAAAACTAGATTCAATGATTCTGAGCTAGTCTTGCTTCCACCATTATTGTCCTTTGTTTAATTTTAAAAAGAAGGGTTTAGACGGCGGAGCGAGTAAATGAAGACAAATGTAGCGCTATTTATTCTTAAATCATGGAGGTGATCTTTAGATGATAAATCTAGCAACCTATGCGTTACCACCGTTAGAGTCTTTCATCTAGCATCAACTATCCTCAATAGATGTTGATAGGAGCTGTTGAATCTCTCTTTTAACGAGGTTTGAAACAATAAATCCCAGCGAGATGGGGTTTCCTTCTAGCTTCTACTAATCATCGAAAGATGTTATTTCGGGAGCTCACGAATCTTCCAATGACTCGCTGAGGTGTCTTAAGCAAACATCCTAGCTTAATGAAACAGTGTTGACGACTTTGTTTAAACGAAAGACACGTTGTGCTAGGAAAACAGAGATAATAAACAAGGACACAAAGCGAACTCATATCAAACTCGATAAAGTTTTGCCAAGAAAACAAAGATAAAACACAAGGCGAACTTATACCGAACTCAATAAGGTTTTGCTAGGAAAACAAAGATAAAAAACCAAAAGAGTTTCTCACTTAGCGTCAACTAGCACACAAGGTGGCTTAGGAGCTTGGATTTTCCTCTTTTGGTAACCGATTTCAAGGTATCCGAAGATGTTATACGGTCCCCTTAGTCGGCGCCAGAATGTAGATGTATAAAATCCTACTACTACATCCAAAGAATCTCAAAACGTACACAAGGAAGTAAAACCAACAAGAGAAGTAGAAGAACACAAGATATACGTGGTTCGGTATGATTACCTACGTCCACGGAGTAAAGGGATGATCTTATTACTTGGTTCACGATTACAAGATGTATGCTTCTCTCAATACTTTAGGTGTGCTCTCTTTCCTCTCTTCTCACTTACCCCTCTAGCTCTCTACATGATTCATATTTATAGTTTCGAAACGATGATACATCGATATTACAGTGTTGGGCCTAACACAGCTTCTTTGATGTTCTTCTCGGGTGTCTACCCGATGCTTCATCCGATCTTCCCTTTGTTCGAGTCGAGGCATCTGGCCGAGTGGTAACGTCGCTCGATATCGCTCATTAGGTGGAGGTGATCGACATCGCCTTTTAGATTCCTGGCCGAGTCCTACTTTGACCGAGTTTTCCTTGTCTCTTCACCAACTTTGTCAGTGCATTAATTTCCCTCGAACCCGAAGATCGTCACATCAGAGATTTTCTCCCCCTTTATGTCGACCTCTCGATCTGTCTTCATTCCTCTTTTCTCGTGCCCAGATCCAGTGGGGTGATTCGGTGCTTTTAGCACTTTGCTTTTCTCGGTGCGCCCTCGACCAGGATGGCTCCACCTGTGCCTGTGGATTATTCACACCTACACCTTTATAAACCAAAACATTTCTTCTCCAATCACTTTCCGTAATTTAAATTTGCGAATTTTATTGTTATTTTGTCTATATATCTAGACCAGAAGAGATATGATCAACCAAATATGAAAAGTTTACATGACTTGGTTCCATATCATAGTAGGGTATGTAAATCTTCTTGGTTTTATATTTCCCATCTATAGTTAAAAGATACTGCGGAAATTTTGGACAGTATAAAGTTTAAGTATGGTGGAATGTTCGTGAGTATTTCATTTTAGCAAGTGAGCGTAAACCAGGAGGATTCATATGTTAAGCCTCTTTGGTTTACAATTATTTTTCTCCTTATACATTCGACCTTTGGTGGTACTTTTATTCTGGATCACTGCATTGTTCCTTATAGATCAAAATAAATAAACAGAGCTATTTGGACGACACTTTTCCGTGGATCCGCAGTGCTATCTTATGTTGAATACTTCAGTTAATTTTTTTTTTCTTTTTTTCGGTTAGCAAATATATATATATATATATATATATATATATATATATATATATATATATATATATATATTTACATGTACAAGTTATTTTGACGATAATTAATATTCTTCTTGTTATATACACAGTCGGTTAAAGTATCAAAAGAATTACTACTTACTGATGTGATTCGGTATGTAAAGCGATTACAAACTCAGACTGAAACGATGATGTCAATGCGAAGTACCGTACCATGCGTGATGGACTACCACATGACTACTAATAATACTGCTACAAATACGTGGCCAACGAGCGACATGTTTTCTACGATGGCTCATCCTCAATTAGATTCAATGGGCTCTCCTTACTGGCACGACAAATGTTAACTTCGAAACAGAGACAACGTCATCAGTATTAATAACTACATCTTAGCCTCTCGTGAAGAAAATGACATGGGACAGTTCATTCGTATACTGGTTTCTCATAGTAAGCAATATCCGACGACGCTCTATTTTCCGGCAGGCAACATTGGTGAAGGATGGTGGGAAACAGGAATTATCATTATATTCATTATATATATTTTTTTAGAAGGTTTCGGTTTTCATTGGAGCAACCGAGAGGGAGCGTTTCATTATATTCATTATCATTCAGAAATCCAAGACCAACTCGCGCTCTACTTACGGGATCTCAATACAACCTTAGATTTATCTATTGGAGGATGAAACCTTGATACTAAATATGTAGTTTTTAGTATTATTTATTATATAACATGACATCCAAATATTTTTTTTCTTCTTAATTTTCATGTATTTTAACCGAGTTTATATTAGCATCAAGACGATCAACCACATTTCTACTTTATAGTGTTACCCTTTTGTAGCGGCACATAATTAACATAGTCAATTACTACTCATCAATACCCGCCAACACCACAAAACCACCAGATATCACTTCTTTCTCCACCACCACCATTGTCCATCCCGCTGTTTATGGGTAAAAATCGTTTCTGCCGATTTCGGTAAATTCGGTAGGTGAGTGAGAAACTGGTTCAAACCCTAAACAAATGTGCTGCACGTGAGCACTTTATAGGTTCGAGAGATCAATCTGCATAAAGTCCGGCCTAAACCAAGAAATGGCCGTTCCGGACTTTGCTTCGGTCACAAAGTGGAGGAGAAGGGTTGATTTGGGGAGGGAAGCAAAGAAAGGTGTTGAGGAGAGTAGTATCTCGACTTGTATCGAAAAGTGAAAGCTTAGGAAGCTTGCAAGAGATGAAAGCTTTTTGGGAGAGCTTGCAAAGTTGCCTTTTCTGAGAGTGTAGTATTTTTCTCCTGACCGAGACTTGTTGTCTGGTGGAAATAGGTAAGACCTATTTATACAAGTCGAGATTGAAACGTACCCTGGCCTCATGAAGTAAGAGAGTAAAGGGTGAAATAATGGGAGGAGGTGGTAACCGCATGGTTTAATGGGTGAAAACGTTTTTCACCATTATTTCCTCTTTTATTTGACCGCTTTATTCCTTTTCACGCTTTCTTAATGTGAGCGTAGTGTACGCTGCATGTTGTGACCGCCAAACCAAAACCCTAAAGAAGCATCCCCCAGTTTGTGTTGATGTCTCGAGTGTTGGTTGCATCTTGAGTGCAAGTGGCGGTGCTAGTGGCGCGTGTGTTTGGCATGTGCCAATGGCATGTGCGGAATGCCTTGGTGGTAGGTTGCACGGTTTGCAAGTTAGGTTACCAGCGTGTGTGTTTGGCATGTTCCAATGGCATGTGCGGAATGCCTTGGTGGTAGGTTGCACGGTTTGCAAGTTAGGTTACCAGCGTGTGTGTTTGGCATGTGCCAATGGCACGTACGGCCATGTTGACCTAGTTGCAAGTCTTGCGAGCCTAGGGCGCTATATTTGGCGTGGGCCAATGGCATAGCGGCTTGGAAATAGGGCTTGCGATACGTGTTGGCATGTGCCAATGGCACGTACGGCCGTGGTGACCTAGCTGCGAGTCTTGCAAGCCTAGGGCGCTATATTTGGCGTGGGCCAAAGGCATAGCGGCTTGGAAATATGGCTTGCGACACGTGTTGGCATGTGCCAATGGCACATGCGGCCATGTTGACCTAGTTGCAAGTCTTGCAAGCCTAGGGCGCTATATTTGGCGTGGGCCAAAGGCATAGCGGCTTGGAAATATGGCTTGCGACACGTGTTGGCATGTGCCAATGGCACGTGCGGCCATGTTGACCTAGTTGCAAGTCTTGCAAGCCTAGGGCGCTATATTTGGCGTGGGCCAAAGGCATAGCGGCTTGGCATTGCTGCTATGGTGCGCGTGGTGCGGCTTGGTTTGGCATTGTTGCCATGGCGCGCGAAGATGCGGCTTGGTTTGGCATTGTTGCCATGGTGCGCAGTGGTGCGGCTTGGTTTGGCATTGTTGCCATGGTGCGCGATATGCGGCTTGGTTTGGCATTGCTTTGCCATGGTGCGCAGGAGGTGCGGCTTGGTTTGGCATTGTTGCCATGGTGCGCGATATGCGGCTTGGTTTGGCATTGCTGCCATGATGCGCGGGTGCGGCTTGGTTTGGCATTGTTGCCATGGTGCGCGCAGGTGCGGCTTGGTTTGGCATTGTTGCCATGGTGCGCAGTGGTGCGGCTTGGTTTGGCATTGCTGCCATGATGCGCGAGGTGCGGCTTGGTTTGGCATTGTTGCCATGGTGCGCAGGGTGCGGCTTGGTTTGGCATTGTTGCCATGGTGCGCGATATGCGGCTTGGTTCGGCATTGTTGCCATGGTGCGCAATATGCGGCTTGGTTTGGCATTCTTTGCCATGATGCGCAGGGTGCGGCTTGGTTTTGGAATTAGGGTTACGTGTTGAAAACCCTAATCTGGTATTTTGAAAAAATACCCCTATTAATTATTTACACTGAGTTAAATGCTCTTAGTTAATGTGTTGCGGGTAACACTAGGTCATGGGGTTTTACGATTTTACCCCTTGTCTAAAAACCACCATCAACATTAAGTCCCCTGCTTAGCTCGGAACAGGGGCTTTGTTGCGAGGTAAGCATAAGATGGTGACAAACTATTAACAAAAAACGTAAGGAAAATTGAAGGAGGCTTGTCTCGACCTTTTATAAATAGGATTTGGAATCCTTGCCTCTGGTAGTTCTGCACAAATCGGGAGGCTGGCACAATTGGTGGTCCCGGTGCAGCTTGGGCAACGTTGGGAAGTTGGCGTGAGTTGGGAAACTGAGTGTGCTAGCTGGTGGGACCGGCGCAAAGTGTAGAAGTCGTGCGTGCTTGCAGGTTGGCGCAATTGGTGGGGCCGGTGCAGCTTGGGCGACATTGGGAGGTTGGCGTGAATGGGGAAACTGAGTGTGCTAGCTGGTGGGGCCGGCGCAAAGTGTAGAAACCGTGCGTGCTTGCAGGCGTGACTTGGGCGGCCATTGGGAGGTCGGCGCAATTGGTGGGGCCATTCCAACTTGGAAACCATGCTTGCAGGCGTGACTTGGGAGACATTGGGCGCCGCACCCTTTGTGGGCCCGTTTCTTACACGCGTGATTTTGGTAAAAAGGAAAATCCTTCCCTATTTCAAAGTATTTACGCATATATATATATAAAGCCCCTTTCGCCCCATCCTGCGCTTTATTCTTTCCTCTCTTCATACTAGCGACAAAGAGAAACCGACTTCCAGGTATGTCTTCGAGTACTTTTCTCTCTCTTTTTTTTTTTTTTTTCTTTTCACGTAGGTGTAAACCTTAAGAGTAGGCGTTTCCACAATCCTTGCATATGATTTCTTGGCGTGCCTCTTGTAGAAAATATTGTATGTATGCAACCAAGGGAAGTACTGCATATATTGTTTGAACCCGTAGGAAATATTGCATATATGAATTTTCGGTCCCGAAAGAAATATTTGAACCCTCAAGAAAATACTTTGCGTGTGTATTTTGAACTCGTAGAGGATGCTCCGTATATAATTTTGAACCCGAAGAACGATACTGTAGGCGTATTTGAGCCCGTACGAAACACTGCATGTGTATTTCGAACCCGTAGAGAACCCACGCGCACAGTTTTTGAACCAACAGAAAAATGCTCCATATATATTTTTGAACCCGAAGAAGGATACTGTAGACACACTTGTACCCATATAGAATGCCGCGTATATAGTCTCGAACCCGAAGAAAATACTGCGTATATAGTCTTGAACTCAAATAAAATACGTCCTCCTTCCTCTTTTTTTTTTTTTTTTTTTTTTTTGGGTAGGATTATGTGTCAGGGAGATAACTTCGCCTTTCTCCATTTGTTTTGTGCAGATATCTTATTACCAAATTGTTATGAAGGAATTCGATAAGATGTTACCTGAACCAAATTTCACTTCGTCGAAGGATGCTCATAATTCCAAGCCGAACATAGATGATGAATTCTTCACTAGAGCCCTCGCCCTGCTCGGAAGAATCACCTGTGTTTCGTGCCGATTTTGCTAACCGTGGTGAGGATGACAGGAGGACACGTTCGGTTTGCCCGAGAGAGCACCATTCGGTTCTTGTCTTCATAAAGGGGTATATTCCTCTTCCAACATTGACTTCAGGATGTGTCAAAGTCCATTGCGTTCTTTTGAAAGATGGGTTGAGTTCATGGTGAGCAAGGAGCGTATAAATACCAACTTGACTCGAGCGCAGTCATTGATGCTGTCAAGACTTCAGTAAATCTCCAGATTAGGAAGGACATCCCGTGGCTTGGTTGCTTTCATCTCCGGATGGTGTTCGGACACCCATACAATCATATGTAGATGGGGCGAGATAACTTTCTCCTTGGAGAGTGTGGCTCTCTTCTTTGAATCTTCCTGAATCGGGAATCTTAGAATCCAATTATCCGAAAGTGAGGTGAAGATGCGGGATGACCTGGCCGCTAAGTTGGGGGATTTTGCTCGGAAAGACTCCATTGCGAAGTCGAAGGATTCTTCCCGAAAAGAGGATAAAAGGTGCCCTTACGGTTGGTGGATATCTCAATGGTTTCCTGACGAGTTGGAGCCCGAACGGTGCTTTGTGATCTTCATGTCGCAAAGATTTTTGGCTCTCTGGTTGTCCGAGAGACATTTTTGATGACGGTTCTGGGTAAGAAAGGAATAAGACCGGAGTTGCTAGAGATTGCTTGTGAAGTTGGCAAAGGGTGAAGTTCTTCCCATTGGCAAGTTGTTCCTTGGTTCCCCGTATGTGCATCTGGATCACCTAGTTGCGAACATGCAAGTTTCGAATGGTTTCATGAAAGTGGATTCATATGTGCACGTTGCTTTTCTGCAAGTTTGGCTATGGGAGCACTTCGAGAAGTATGCTCCGAAACCGCTGCCTTCGCTTCCCGTGAGTTGGGGGGGCTCTCGAATTCTTCGATGGGTGAACAGGCGTCCAAGAGTTGGCGTGAGCTTGGTTAGTTTTCTTGATAAGTTGCATGAAATCAATTTTCGTCCATGGGGGCCGGTCCATAAGTCGGTGACTCAAATGGACACCTTTGCTTCGCTTTCCGCTCACGTCTTTGTCTTCTCGATGACGATTTGAGTGTTGGTGAAAACCTCGTTCATTCGTAGTTGCTCGCCCGGTTATATACCGTCTTTCTTCGTGGGGTCTTTCCAGATAGCTGCTTATAATATTGACCGTGCTGCTCGTCACATGGGTTTCGATCAAGGGGTGCCTCTTGTTTACCGGTCGGTGATCCCTAAGGATTCATTGCGTGTCGCCCTTGACGCCAGTGCCCTTGAGCCGGGTATCCGTCTTCCCTTCTTTCAAATGGGAAGAGTAACTTCGACGACCTTCGGCTATAATGAGTTTTGGTGCGACGAGTTTATTATGATCCGAGATTTTTTGAATAACGTGGTGGAAAACGTTCGTTGCAAACCTTCCCCGCCAGCTTTGAAGAAGTATCCAATTTTGAGAGATCCCAAGCGAAAGTTGCCTAGCAATTCGGAAAGTCCCTGTGCCAAAGAACGGAGATCGAAGAATCGTCTTTGGCGGGTTCCGGACGGTTTCACAAGATCCTCCCACGGCTCTTGTGTCTTTCAGTTCTTCCAATAACCAGGTATGTGTCGCCTCTTCATTGGTTTGTCTCAAAACACGTGAATTTCGTCGAGAACATGTGTCTTGTTTTCTTCGGGGCTTCGTTAGTGTTAATGCTTTCGCTGCCCTTGCACGTTGCCGAGACGGCAGTTTCTTCAAGGAATTCCGGCGACACGAGCCTACTCATAGCGGTGATGAGTCGGAGAAAGAAGAAAGTTCAACAAGTGAGAGTGATTCCTCCGGGCAAGACCGGGTTCTTCTTCGGGAAGTGGTTCGGTGAGTTTCGCGCTTCTTTTCTTTCTTCTTCTTCTGTTTCTTCTTATGTCTAACTCAAGTTTGCAGGAGGACTCCGGTTCGGAGGACGATTCGGGGTGGAGTCACACGAAAACTTGCCTTTGGTGACCACCGCCGGTGACTTGGAGATGGGAGTTAGCCAATTGCCGGGCACGACGTGGTTCAAACTAAGTGGATGATTCTCTGATGGTTGTTGCCGTAGACATGGAAGAAGACCCTTTGCGAGTCGTGAGGCCACTTGCGGGCGCCATTTTTGATCCCCTGTACTTGGTTCCTTATCCAGTCATGTGTCACAGGCGGCTTTAGCGTGCCTAGGCTAAGAAAGAGGCGTTGTACACCGAATCTGGGAGAAGCACGGACATATGGCTACAACCAAGAAAGTCACTAGTCGATTTTCGCTTGTTAAGCGTGTGGAAGAGGCTTTATCTTCCATCGAGGATATGCGTGAGGTGACCGGTCACACCGTTTCGAAGACGTTATTGCCGATTTGGGAGCACCATCGCGACGTGTGCGTAGAAAAGGAGTTCAACACTTCGTGGTTTGCCGAAGGCCTTGCTGAGATCCAAAAGTTGAAAGATGCAGCAATCGAAAGCCTTTCCGCCGAGGAGATTTCCCGACAGGAGATGGAACTCGAAAAGCTTTCCAAGATGTTGACTATGAAGAGAGCGGCTCTTGAAGACGCAAAGTTGACTTTCTCCAAGAAGAGCAGACTTCTGTTGGACGATTTTCCTTGAACGTTTCTCTGTTAAACTTTCATTTAGGTTCTTTTTTTTTTTTCCGAAAGACATACTGGATGTCTGGTTCAAAACTTGATCTTTGATAGACAGCTGGTAGATTTTTTAGGGTATTGGATTATTTCTGGATGAATGGTTTTGATAATATGACTCTGATTATGTTTTGGGAAAAGAATATTGCTTTTATAAAAGTGTGTGCTAGCAATAGGCACAAGACTCAGTAGTATGACGGTTTTACTAAGAACCTAAAAATGGATTGTATATCTTGCCCAGTCTGAATTTACTCACTTCATAGGTTTTGCGAACACGCCCCTCTCCATGTAAAAGGCCGTTTTGATGGCGGTTTTGTTGGTAAGATCGCCAAACAAGTCCCCGATCGCTGGTAGCATCTTCGGCGATTGAGTAATATCATCTTCAAAGAAGTCCCCGCTTTTCTTGTGTAGTTTTTACAACTAGTAATCGGGTCGTCTGGGTAGTTGAGTCGGATTGAGTCGCCTTCCCTACCATCTTGACATCCGGGTCGAAGAACGAGATCGACAATGGATATTGTAGTCGATAGATCAATCCTCCCAAAGTGTGGTCGCCAATTGTTTATGGGTAAAAATCGTTTCGCCGATTTCGGTAAATTCGGTAGGTGAGTGAGAAACTGGTTCAAACCCTAAACAAATGTGCCGCACGTGAGCACTTTATAGGTTCGAGAGATCAATCGCATAAGTCCGGCCTAAACCAAGAAATGGCCGTTTCCCGGACTTGCTTCGGTCACAAAGTGGAGGAGAAGGGTTGATTTGGGGAGGGAAGCAAAGAAAGTTGTTGAGGAGAGTAGTATCTCGACTTGTATCAGAAAGTGAAAGCTTAGGAAGCTTGCAAGAGATGAAAGCTTTTTGGGAGAGCTTGCAAAGTTTCCTTTCTGAGAGTGTAGTATTTTTCTCCTGACCGAGACTTGTTGTCTGGTGGAAATAGGTAAGACCTATTTATACAAGTCGAGATTGAAACGTACCCTGGCCTCATGAAGTAAGATAGTAAAGGGTGAAATAATGGGAGGAGGTGGTAACCGCATGGTTTAATGGGTGAAAACGTTTTTCACCATTATTTCCTCTTTTATTTGACCGCTTTATTCCTTTTCACGCTTTCTTAATGTGAGCGTAGTGTACGCTGCATGCTGTGACCGCCAAACCAAAACCCTAAACAAGCATCCCTTAGTTTGTGTTGATGTCTCGAGTGTTGGTTGCATCTTGAGTGCAAGTGGCGCTGCTAGTGGCGCGTGTGTTTAGCATGTGCCAATGGCACATGCGGAATGCCTTGGTGGTAGGTTGCACAGTTTGCAAGTTAGGTTACCAGCGTGTGTGTTTGGCATGTGCCAATGGCATGTGCGGAATGCCTTGGTGGTAGGTTGCACGATTTGCAAGTTAGGTTACCAGCGTGTGTGTTTGGCATGTGCCAATGGCACGTACGGCCATGTTAACCTAGTTGCAAATCTTGCGAGCCTAGGGCGCTATATTTGGCGTGGGCCAATGGCATAGCGGCTTGGAAATAGGGTTTGCGATACGTGTTGGCATGTGCCAATGGCACGTACGGCCGTGGTGACCTAGTTGCGAGTCTTGCAAGCCTAGGGCGCTATATTTGGCGTGGGCCAAAGGCATAGCGGCTTGGAAATATGGCTTGCGACACGTGTTGGCATGTGCCAATGGCACGTGCGGCCATGTTGACCTAGTTGCAAGCTTGCAAGCCAAGGGCGCTATATTTGGCGTGGGCCAAAGGCATAGCGGCTTGGAAATATGGCTTGCGACACGTGTTGGCATGTGCCAATGGCACGTGCGGCCATGTTGACCTAGTTGCAAGTCTTGCAAGCCTAGGGCGCTATATTTGGCGTGGGCCAAAGGCATAGCGGCTTGGAAATAAGGCTTGCGACACGTGTTGGCATGTGCCAATGGCACGTGCGGCCATGTTGACCTAGTTGCAAGTCTTGCAAGCCTAGGGCGCTATATTTGGCGTGGGCCAAAGGCATAGCGGCTTGGAAATATGGCTTGCGACACGTGTTGGCATGTGCCAATGGCACGTGCGGCCATGTTGACCTAGTTGCAAGTCTTGCAAGCCTAGGGCGCTATATTTGGCGTGGGCCAAAGGCATAGCGGCTTGGAAATATGGCTTGCGACACGTGTTGGCATGTGCCAATGGCACGTGCGGCCATGTTGACCTAGTTGCGAGTCTTGCAAGCCTAGGGCGCTATATTTGGCGTGGGCCAAAGGCATAGCGGCTTGGAAATATGGCTTGCGACACGTGTTGGCATGTGCCAATGGCACGTGCGGCCATGTTGACCTAGTTGCAAGTCTTTCAAGCCTAGGGCGCTATATTTGGCGTGGGCCAAAGGCATAGCGGCTTGGCATTGCTGCCATGGTGCGCAGGGTGCGGCTTGGTTTGGCATTGTTGCCATGGCGCGCAGATATGCGCTTGTTTTGGCATTGTTGCCATGGTGCGCGAGGTGCGGCTTGGTTTGGCATTGTTGCCATGGTGCGCAATATGCGGCTTGGTTTGGCATTGCTTTTGCCATGGTGCGCGTGGTGCGCTTGGTTTGGCATTGTTGCCATGGTGCGCGATATGCGGCTTGGTTTGGCATTGCGCCATGATGCGCAGGGTGCGGCTTGGTTTGGCATTGTTGCCATGGTGCGCGCGGGTGCGGCTTGGTTTGGCATTGTTGCCATGGTGCGCAAGTATGCGGCTTGGTTTGGCATTCTTTGCCATGATGCGCGTGGGTGCGGCTTGGTTTGGCATTGTTGCCATGGTGCGCAGGGTGCGGCTTGGTTTGGCATTGTTGCCATGGTGCGCAATGATGCGGCTTGGTTCGGCATTGTTGCCATGGTGCGCGATATGCGGCTTGATTTGGCATTGCTTTGCCATGATGCGCGGGTGCGGCTTGGTTTTGGAATTAGGGTTACGTGTTTGAAAACCCTAATCTGGGTATTTTGAAAAAATACCCCTATTAATTATTTACACTTGAGTTAAATGCTCTTAGTTAATGTGTTGCGGGTAACACTAGGTCATGGGGTTTTACGATTTTACCCCTTGTCTAAAAACCACCATCAACACCCGCGTAGAATATTGGGCACACTTATAACTTTTAATCCAAGACGTCATGTATAAAGTTTAGGTTTAACAAACTTAGGTCGTCAATTAATTTATTCAACTATATGTTTTTTGTTAATATTGAAAATCATGCGTACGAACGGTTACCAAAGATAACAGTGGTACCAAAAACAACCATTTTGTCTTATATGATTTGGTATCATCCCAAAAATATTTGTTACCCGCCTTTATTGATCGTGTCAAAAACAACCAACTATATTTTTCACAATACAATGTCACCCGTCATGTATTTTTTTTATTATTATTATTTTTGATTCAAAAAGAAAAAAACCAATACCACCACCATTAAAACCATCCAGCGCCACTATTTCTTCCACCAAAACTAATGTTACTGCCTCCACCACATAGTAACACCTTCCATCGCATCCACCACCTACTTCTTCTTCTACTACCACCACCACCACTAATATTTATTGAAATATTTTTTGTCAAAATTATTTACTGATGGAGATATGGGTCCAGATCCTCTGTGCCAAAATATTGGTGTGCCCTCTGTGCCCACCAATCCTTTTGTGACATGTGTCCTTCCCTTTTTTTTTATAGATTTTGTTTGAATATTTACCGTAACTAAATGAGGAAATAAAATGAAAACCGCTTTACTTCCTAAATTGAATTTCTATCATTGGACACCTTGAACAAATATCAAAAATCAACTGAAAGATCAAAAAGTTCAAACAAAATCAATTTAGATCTTCCCTGTATTGTTGGTTTGTTAACTATTTAATTAACCATGATTACTTGATTAACAAGGATTATTTTTTCAACGATGATTAATAAGGATTTTAGTTGACAATAACAACTTCTTGTTTACTTAGATCTTCATCATGGGTCGTCACCCATTTATTTGAATAAGATCAGATCTTGGCTCAAGGATCACAATATGGGATGCAAGTCTGATTTAACAAGAAGAAAATCAGGATTCTTGATATAAAATACATGGTTTAATCATGATTGCATCAAATCGAACCCATAAAATAAAAGATGTATATTGCTGATTGATGCATTAACATTTAGTCTCCATTAACAAATACGCTGAATATCAAGTTTCATTAGCTGAAAATTACAATACCTTCATTAGCAGAAAAATACAATACCTACTTGAAGAGAAAAGATGGCATTCATTCAGCCAAGTCTAGGGTTTTATTCTAATTTCCTTATTAGACAACAGTAAATTTAGAAAAAATATATACAAATATATATGTTAAAAAGGGAAAGACACATGTCACAAAAGGATTGGTGGGCACAGAGGGCACACCAATATTTTGGCACAGAGGATCTGAACCCTGGAGATATGTATTAATATTAATTAAGGGACATTCATGATGTAAAATTAATAAATCATTTATCATGAGAAATTAATGAGACACCAATTAATAAAACACTTATACTAATTAATATTTAAGTTGAACAAACCATGACCATAAATTTATCTTCTCTCTAGACAAATCTGGACCACCACTTACATAGGCAAACTTAGCCAAGCTTTGTTTTGTATCTTAGAAAATTGCTGACATCATCATGAGTCACTTTAGACTAAACTGTAAATATTTGGACTAAATTGTAAAGCAGTAAGGTTATATGTGTATTTTCCATATTTTGAAGAACTTTCTGAATAAATTGTACCTAGTTAACTCAGGATGGATTAATCCGTACTTTTTGACGCGTTTTTGGACTAAACCATTTTTTTATCTTAAGTAAACCTCCTCCCTTGTAGCCGTTACCCGAATTCGTCACTGGTGGTGAACCAATGGGAGAGTCTGGCCAACTGGTCTAGCCCCTGTTGACTGAAAATCCTTAGATTTCCTATAAAAAAAACGTACGGTTTATGGCATTCTGTGGCTGAAAATCACTTGAACTCTGTCTCTGTATCAACAACATGAAA
>JAJJWW010006666.1:0-41833 GCA_023531295.1 Papaver armeniacum | reverse complement strand
AACTAAAGTTAGGATGATCCTTCCACCCGGGTGTTGATGGTGGATTTTCGTTTAAGGTTAAATTTGTAAAAAACCAGAAAAATCATGCGCTGACATCTTGTAAAAGATAAAGCCATTTATAAGTGTTGGATATTCCCTCACTTAATTCACCAAGAATGGAGCATGTAGCAACAATCCCATTCTCGTGAATACATGAAATTCCTCCAGGTTGGAGCATGTAGCAACAATCCCTTCTGTGAATTTCATATCACCTTGTATTTCCCGTACTCATTATCGCTGTGGCATGACGACCGAGTGTTACTCTTATAGAGTAACACGAACCTCAAGCATTATAATGAATCATTATCGTGTGGCATGACGACTGAGTGTTACTCTTATAGAGTAACACGAACCTCCAAGCACTATAATGAAACCATGTACGAAATACCCGTACAGCGCCGACTCTCGGTGTGTTATACTAGCCCGAGCCCTCTCTCGGTGTGTTATACTAGCCCGATTGAGCCCCTCTCGGTGTGTTATACTAGCCCGATTGAGCATCCGAAGACTTGATCGTATCACCCGATATGATTCGATCGCAGTCATCCAACTCCATAAGCATGATTGGATGACCCCGCATCAATTCCATCACCCCAAGCATGGTATGGAATACCCACGGCCGATCCGCATGGTCGGTCATTGGCCTAGCTTGCCAAAACCGTTCATACCAAGCATTATGGACTAAAAACCCTAAATTAGGGTTTGCGGCATATTACATGTGTTGCACAGCAGTCTCAACCATCCATCTTCGCAGGTATAGATGGAGGGTGTAGATGTAGACTCAAAGGGCCCAGAGCATGTCAACACGATCACCGTGGGCCCGCCTTCACACTTGACCAATCGGTCAAGACCAACAATGTTTGGCCGTGACAAAATCGTCACCCAAACAAGAAGAGGCGCACGGCTTTGAAAACCAAAATTAGGGTTTCAAGCCATCACGCGCGTCCATATTCTCCTAAGCACAAATGGAGGGTCCCAGATTAGATTAAGCAGTCCCATTCATACCAAAGATGACCACCGTGGGCCCATCTACCTCCTCATGTGATCGGCCAAGGCATATCATGCCCGGCTAATCCAAAACGCCCCGCCCAAACATGCGTGGTTACACTTCCCAAATTGCAAACTAATCTCGACCGCTCAACTTCACCGATGATTTGAGTGGCTTAGATCACGTTTTCAGGGGATAGTCAGGTATAGGTGTGAACACCAGCCTACCACCTACATGCTGGAGTGATCGACCAAGACCGACCAAGATGGGTCGTCTTGAATCGCATGGTACAGAATGTCATGCGGTTTCCAACTCCTTTGCGGCAAGGATTTATGCCGTAAACCGATCTCAACCACTCCTCTTGCCTGGTCAAATTGAGTGGCCTAGATCGCACCTTCATGGGACGGTGAGACATGGACGTGTACACCAAAGATACCATCTACATACACGTCCGGTCGGTCCTCTCCAAAACTCTTCCCATGCTTGGTTTCGACCAAGTCAAGAGTCATGCTTGCGCTCCTCTTCAAAAAACCCTAATATTCATTAACGGCCGCAGATGAGTGTCTCAAAGATCATCTCATCCGTCCAACTTCACCAAACTTGGTTATACAACCACAGTCGAGTTATTTGGTTAGTGAGGAGTCATTACCCATCACTTTACCACACCGTAATGCAAAGTACTCGCATAAAATACACACGATACTTCACAAGTATCGACTTCCCGAATAACACAAGAGGTTCAATTCAAAGATTACATGCTATCTTTCGTGGATCCACGATCCACACATTCCGACATCAATCATGTCACAAACTGGGGATACATACTCTGGGTATTGGTCTCAAGGTTTATAGCGTGCGGCGTGCAACGCGCCATCACAAGAACGTGTCGGGGAAGTCATGGACGGTTAGAGATGAACAGGGAGAAGTGGGCAAGACCGGTCGACGCACAACTCCACTACTCCATCACTCCACTTCCTCCACTTCCCACGAGAGACGTGAATGAGGCTCAATGACTTGTATAAATAGGTTCTCCGCCCTATTTCAAACAACAACACAAGTTCAGACAAAACAGAAAACCAAGTGTTAATACAAATCGTATTCAAACACCCAGAGCCAGGCTTGCATCAATCGCAAGCCTCGCTCACCTTTCATTACAAGTCATAAGCAAGCCAACACCTTCACAATCTCAACACCTTCTTCGCTTCCCTCCCTAAGATCAACCCCATCTCCTTCACTTTGTGACCGAAACAAGTCCTGGAACGGCCATTTCTTGGTTTAGGCCGGACTTGCACGTATTGATCTCTCGAATCTACAAGCACTCACCGCACAAAGCATTTGTTTAAAGGTTTAAATTCATTCCTCATCCACACCCCAAATTACCAAATTCTACAGGAGTAGTTTTCACCCATAAACAATTGGCGACCACAAAGGGAGGTTGATCTATCGGTTGCAAAAAATTGAATTCTCAATTCTTCGGTTTTCGGCTCACGATGCATCCTCATCAGAAACCACAAAGTGGTTCGAGATACCATGGGAAGTGCGAGATAGAATGCCGGAGGATGTCTTGGCAAATCAAGTTCGGTATCACCGAGAAGACAGAGCGAGACATTTCGCCTTTTGAATGACATAAGAAAGACAATTACAAGAAGGATCGGCAGCATCTACTCAAGCAAAGGCAAGAAATGTCAATCCTTAGTCGAGTCACACCTTTACCTAGTGGAGAGGCAAAGAGCGCATAACCGCGGTGACTCAGAAAGATGAACAACATGGTCCAAACCAACAATGAAGAACCGAGGCAACTCCACGAGGAGAGGACTTGTCCGAGTACTACAACGTCTACCGAATAAAGAAATGGATCCTCGCTGACTTACGGATCCTCGTCGGAAGATTTATATCTCAAGACCCTTGTCGAAGCCGTGAAGAAATGCTTGAGGAAGGAGAGATCAATCAAGGAACACGTGAGTACAGAGGATGGGAACGTTGATTCGATCACTCGGCGGTGATATTACAACACCTCCCATCACCGAGCCGAGGCAATGCAAGTCCCGGCATCTCATCAAGTGTAACACCTCCGTAGTCACGAGCAACAACTTCCACTCCTTCATCGGGACGAGGAACCTGAGGGGCGAGAGGAGGACCATCTCCCATTACCATTGCGAGACTTGATGTAAAAGCGGGAAGTTCTTGTCAAGACTCAAACGGATATGGTCGTAACTCTAAAGAGGTAATCACTTTTCTTAAGACATTAACCGATCGATTTCCACAAGACACGCAATGCCCTGGAGCCAACAAGGAATGCATTCAACGCACCGAAAAGATACTTCAAATGGCGCGACCTACATGAACCCGATCAAAGAAGCGACATCGAGCATGAGTGGTCCCGTCATGGAGACTTCTACACCGGGACTGATCCTCACAACGATCCTCCTCAAGTCAACAGCTTTCACTATGAGCCGAGGCCGGTGGATCGGGAAGCGGTTTCTCTAGTGGAAAGTTTATGCGAAATTTCACACCTCTCGAAGAATCGGCACGCGGAGACGTTTTGTTGCAATCAACTGTGAGGAAGGTCACGATCGTGCCCTACATGTCACCGCACGCATCAAGGATTCGAGAGTTCAAGACGACCCTTATCTACACAGGATCGTCTTCATTACTCTCAAGACCGCCAGGACATCCAAGGTTCTCCTGTGCAAGGTCGTACTTAAGCCTACCACAATGACGGACTTCGAGGGAAACCAAACCAAGACATACGGGAGAAGCTCCGTGGAAAGAATCGAGACAAGTTCGTTGCATCCCACTCCCCATGTGGGCGTCAATTCGGGAAGAAGACCGACTTGCATCATTGAGGGCTAGTACCCACGATGCATCTTTCCGACGAAGCATTCTTCTCCATACTTTGTGAAGCCACAACCCACGCTCACACGAGGAGGAACGAACTTTTATGGCGAGTCGTGACCGAGGAAAGGAAAACGCATATACCCGCACCGCCATTATCAGCAGGGGAGACTGCTACCCAGTCTCTCACCTAATGGAATGCTACAACAAAGAACGAACCACAAGAGCAAGTGCTAGATGCTCCACAACAATTTGCAAGATGGCACCAACTCCACAACCGATGAAATTGAAATCGTTGAGGAATCTCCTGTGCCTATCTCCATCACTCAACCTTGTGTACGGATAAACGCGCGGCCCGTGGAACTTCTCAAAGAGTATCGGGACATGTTCGCTTGGAGATATGAAGAAATGCCGGATTTAGATGAAAATTGGTCATCCATCATCTACATGTCATACCCGGATCCGTGTCGGTTAAACGATTGCGGTTCGTACACGAGGAAAATGGATAGATCGTGTCCGCATAGACTTGAAACTTGAACAGTGTGCTTTGCTCCAAAAACAATCCTCCTCTGCCCGACATCGACATGTTAGTAGATGCAAACAAATGGACACAAACATGTTCTCCTCCATGGATGGATGCAAATGCTACAACCGAGATAAGAATGTACGAGCATGATGCAAGTAAGATACCTTTTCGAACTCCTCTCGGAAAATTTTATTATACCATACTTCCATTTGGTTTAAGGAATACCGGGTGCAACGTATCAACGCTCTATGACGGTAATCTTCCACTGAGCCGATACCTCAAGGGAGCAGCCTCAAGAAGATAACGATGTCCAACCGTCATATCGAGCAAGATCCGGGCGAGTTACTCTATCGTAGGTGGTTGAACAAGATCCGGGGCATATATCTCACCAACAAAGCGATACAACCTTCAAACCTTCATGGCGCTCCTTGAAGCAAGAGGAAAACCACCAAGATACAACATCTGCGCGTGCATCAAATCCAACTCCAGACCACATGCATGACTCCCACAATGATGAAACAACGCCCAAGATATTCCATACCCGGCTCGACAACAACCACTACGAACAAACCATGTAAACCACACTTGGGGACCGAGGCTCGATGAAGTTCCTTCACCGTCGGTCAAGGAATTCTTCAACATGAGAGATGTGGTCACCAAGAAACATGGAATTCGCAAGGGTAAATTGAATCAAGAGGGAAACACTTCAACACTCCCTCTAGCAGTAAGCCGCTTCAATGGTCTATTCAAGAGCCGCCTCAATGCTCTCTTCGGGACCCCTTTTCGCTTCATAATCCTACTTCAACACCCTCTCCGGGATCCACCTCAACGTTCGCACTAAGCCACTTTAACATCCTCTCAAGTCGTTTCAACACTCAAGCTACATCAACAATCTGCGCTCTGGTCAAGTTATCTTTGATGTACTCATTGCTCAACATACGTCTCATCCATCCTTCACGAGGACCCAGCTGAGCATGAAAACCCCGGTTGATAGGAGGAGGGCTATCCCGGGAACGGATATTTTCATATAGTTGGAAGGGCACGGTGAACACCTCACCATCAATGTTCTAAGATATCCTTGAAGCCGCCAACACTTCCCGACTTGGTACCAAAGATTATCTCCGAAGACATCTCAACAAGGGATTCTTTTCTTCCACAATGAAATAAAAGGCGGAGTTAGAACTTGTATGAAATCACATGAGAGATGTAGTCACACACAAAGACACAACTCACATCGGGAGCACACAAAACCGGTCCGCGCTCAAATTCGGTAGGGGATTTCAAGACTGGTATTGATTTCAAGTCCGGTGCAAGTTTCATCCGGTATTGATTTCAAGTCAAGTGCAAGTTTCATCGGTATTGATTTCAAGTCCTAATTGATCAAGTGATGACGAGTCCAAAGATCACTCAAGTTACAAGTCCGATATTGCTCAAGTGACGAGTCCTAGATCACTCAAGTTTCAAGTCCGGTATTGCTTAATATTCAAGTCCGGTATTGATCAAGTCAAGTACGGTATTGCTCAAGTTTCAAGACCGGTGTTGGTCAAGGAACGAGGTCGGTATAAAGTTGACATTCAGTCAGGCATACACGATATGGGACCCACGTTCAATCAAGCATATATGGCGGGACCACATTTATTTGCACAACACGGTTCTCTTATGTCATGAGAATCATGTTCACGAAATTCAAGCCCACGTTCGATCAAGCACGGAGCGGGCCCTCGACCAAAGCAGGCATATAAAGGTCGATCGAAGCAGGCAAGACCAACATCATACTAGAGGAACGCTCTCCTATATGCCTTTTAAACGTAACATACTCCAAGGACAGGATGACCCGTCTCTCCTGGTAACATCTAACTTTGCCTCATAAGTTTTATCTTTAATCATCACATCTCATGCCTACCACACAATAGTGTAACCATTATGTGCTAGGGGTGGGACTTAATGTTGATGGTGGATTTTCGTTTAAGGTTAAATTTGTAAAAAACCAGGAAAATCATGCGCTGACATCTTGTAAAAGATAAAGCCATTTATAAGTGTTGGATATTCCCTCACTTAATTCACCAAGAATGGAGCATGTAGCAACAATCCCATTCTGTGAATACATGAAATTCCTCCAGGTTGGAGCATGTAGCAACAATCCCTTCCTGTGAATTTCATATCAGCCTTGTATTTCCTGTACTCATTATCAGTGTGGCATGACTGGTAGGCCCGAAAGAGTGTTTATATTTATGACCTACGTGTAAAACCGCAAGTGCACGGCGTCTATTGGAGACGCGGCAAGTACGGGTCGATCCCACAAGGACTAGGGTGTGCCTAAGTATGATCTATGGCTTTCTTAACTGAATTCTAAGGTGATTATGTAACACAATATTGGTTGTCGAAGCGACTGAGATTGGAATGGTGACTCTAAACTAAGGCAAAGGTATAAAATGTGACAATGGGAGTTCCCGAGGATAATGAATCCACCTCGTGACTTTATGCTAAGGTCACTCAATTTGAAGTTGTGTTCATGTAACTACCTAAGGAAGATTCTAATGAATAATGTGTCGACTAATCATATTAATTCCCCCTAGTATCAGTTGTCTTTCTACAAAGACATGTTGATCACAGGATCATTGGCTAACTAGCTAAGCATCATCCCTGTCTTATTAAGCATATATCCCCTTCCATGGCAATCTCTAATGGGTAATTACTTAACTTCTTTCTCTAATTCCCCTAGTATTGGCCTTCTTCTTACAAAGACAAACCAATCACAGGAGAAGTTGATCAATCGCCTAATAACATTTCTATTTCAATAAAGCACAAAGAATCACACAACATAAAAAATGACTAACTTCACATATTATCGGGGTTTCATCAACACCCCGGGAAATCAAACTAAAACATAATTGAAGTATGTAAAACACAAATTAACACTAAGCTTGTGCTCGCTAGCCTGCATACCCTTCTACATACACAGACCACTTCAATTTATACATGCAACATAAAACCCTAACCCTAATTTCAAAAATCGAAATTAAAATTACATTAAACCTCTCACCCACGTCGCTCCGAATCGTTGTCCGCTCCGCTCCATCGTCTCGGGCTTTCCTTGCTTTGGTTTTTCTCCCAATCGTGAAATAACCCTAATTCTCTCTTTCTCAATCTTAGCTCCTAGGGTGAGAAGCTATGACAGAGAGGAAAGATATTTAGGGAGTTGTTGGAGTGTAGTGGTGGTGTGGCTAGTGTCGGGGAGGTGATGGAGATGGTCTGCCGCAACTTTGGTCGGGGAAGAAGATGAAGGTGTTGCGAGGTTTCGTCGGGTGAAGGGAAGAAAGAGAAGAAGGAGAGGAGAAATGAGGTGAGTCGAGAGGGTATAGGGTATAGGTCGATACAAGTGTTGAGCGAATACAACGATGTTCGATGAGAAGGGTCTAGCGAGCGTAGGATCTTGCGGAAGAGATCCGAACAGTCGAGGTTGGTAGCCGGTTTTGGAGCGATCTCGTGTTGCACCGAGCATCAAGAGATGATGTATAGTGAGGGCAGCGACCGTTGGATGTAGAAGATCGAAATCTCGACGGCTTGAGTGTACGGGCTCGGATCCGGTCGCGGGTAGCTTTAGCCCATGTCTTCCTTGTTGGGTTGCAACCGATTCGCGCGCGAACTTTGGCCATCTACTCCATAGATGCTCGACTCCAATTCTTTGCTCTTTTGCTCCTCGGATTCTCCCTGACTTTATTTAGTACCTAAAAATACAAAATTAATTAATACAAATATTTATTCTTGAAAACAAAGAAAACACAGAATCTGGGATAATATCTGATTCTTGAGCACAAAAGATGAGTAAAATGCCAATAAAAAGGTGTATAAATATGCACTATTTGGCACTCATCAAATACCCCCAAACCTGAATTTTACTTGTCCTCAAGTAAAACAAAAAATAAGAAATCCTAACTATACCCCTGTCGCAGTCTCTCGAATGCATTTAGCGTATGCACTAAGCCTTTAAACCCCTAGGTGTCCCTAGTGGACGAGTTGTAGTCTCGTGAGGGTTTACAAGAGGTGTACCCACAAAACCTTCTCCAACTTCGAGTGTAAAAGAGTCTCAAGCCTCCAAGAAGCTATGAGTATATAGAGTTTCATGCTAGTAACAAGAAGTTAGAACTACTAAAGAACGCATTCTCATCCTTAAGTCTTTGCGAGAAGTAACCATACCATATGAAAGAATTCGATTCGATTGTGATCATAAGTCTCAACTTCTGCCTCACCATTAGGGTTTTATGATAATTGCACTCAAAAAGATCGCTTTTAGTCTCTCATGTGTGCAGCAGGAATAAAGAGAGAAATCCCGCACACGTTGTAGGTAAGAAGGATAACCTTCCGAAATAAAATCTGAGACTCCACAAAAGTGTGGACAAAAAGAATCTTTTCTAATGATCTCTAAGAAAGGAAAATCAACCATTAGCAAGGGGTGGGAGTACTCACTCACTTCTCACCCGATCGGCAATTAATATCACTCTCTCATAAGAAACCATAGAAACGTCTTCAATCTTCTTATCTTCAAATCGTTGATGACGAACTTCAACTTTACAAAAACTTTAATAATAATAATTAATTTTTTTTTTTTTTTTTTTTTTTTTTTTTAAGTTACAATAAAACGATAAACTCAATTTTTCATAAACTTCATTAATTCTCATTTTTCTTTTCTTTGTTGCACATAAACCTTGGACTATATCAATTTTTCTTTCAATATTCTGATTCTCGTCCTCTTGTCGACGATGATGTGTTTCTATGGGTCTTCTTTGATTGAGAGAGAGAGTGATGCTAACGGCAAATCGATATTTAGAAGTAGTTTTCTTCTTTAGACGTCACCCTCATGATTGACAAAAACTAGCACTCAAGAGATCAAAAGTAGTGCCAAATTGGTGCGAAGTTGGGTAGCTCACCATTCCTACCCGAATTTACGTACGGTGACACACACTCTAAAAGCTTTTCTAGAAAGTTGCAAAAAATTGAAGGTTGGTGCCTCACTTGATGTAAATTGGGTAGTCTCCACTATGGGTGATCACAATTCTACTACCGAATATCTAAACAAAGACCTAATTCGCCCTCCGGTATGGTTAAATCCAACTTTAACGCTCTAATCAACTAAGAAACCCGATTGCGTTCTCCTAGTACTTCCAATTTCTGTTATTTCATTTAATCTCTATTTAAACATAGCTAAAAGCATGCTAGTGACTCTAAAATCTCTAAAAGTTGGAGGTTTTATTTGCAAAAATTTTTTTTATTTTTTTAATTTTTTTTTTTTTTTTTTTTTTTTTTTTTTTTTTTTTTTTTTTGAAAATAAAAGATTAAAAAGACTAAAAACTCTAAATGCAAATGCACCCCAAACCTAAATCAAACATTGTCCTCAATGTGTCACGATAGGAAAAATTTAAACAATCACATACCACGAGAACTATGCTTGATAAGATAAAAAGGGAAGAGATTACCTGTGATGTCGTAAGGAGCAAGGTTGAGCTTCATTCGTCAAGGCTAGAATCCAATATTCTCAACGGAGATCATATCGGATTAGCATAATATATGTGCAAGAAGACTCAACCGAATCAAGAAAAGAAAATTTAACACGTCCCATCGGATATATACAATGAAAATTCACCATAAACTAACAATCTAAAGAGTTGAGGATCAACCCAATAGACGATATGTACACACATTAACAGCCCTTACACAAATATAATATGAGAGTGCAAGTAAGACTGCAAATGGGAATGAGTTTCCCCAAACCTAAACTTGTGAACGGGTGTGTTTGTGAGAACAAAATCTTGCAATTTTAAAGGTACATCATGCAAAAGGTCTAACTCAAAATGAGTTTTGCTAATTACAGTGCAGACATACATATTCCAACCGTGGCTCCTTAAGAGTGTTATACTTTGATGCAAAATAGTCCAAGAGGACTTGGGAAGCACAAAGTTCTAGGCCTAAGTTAGGCATTTTCAGAAAAGTTGGTTTTGCAATTTTGTGACAAACTACACCTAGGTTTGGTGAAGGAGTTTCAATTTGTGACTCAGGAGAGAGGTTAGGTACATCTACGTTATTTTCATGTATCAAATCATTTGCACCGTCACACTCTTTCCTAAGGTCAGGAGTGGGTAAATCATGGTCATTTTCACAGGGCAATTCATCAATCCCCATGTCAAATTCATCGAGGAGACAACATATTGCGACATGGGCAGGAATCGAGACACGAAATAATATCTTGATCCAAAAGAACATTAGTGACAACAGAAGATTCATCCTGTCTTAAGTCACAAACAAGTTGTGAAGCATGCTCACATTCACTGAAGAATTTCACAAAACTAAGCTCATAGTTAAGATCACATTTATGAATGTTAGAAGAAGTATCATTCATAGGGTTCACAAAGAGACGCCCTAACGTCTCTATTCCAAAAGATTCCATCATATTTTCAGATGCACATGCTCTTCTAACATATCATATTCATCATCATCATTATCATAGCAAAAATTCATCTTCCATTCACAATTGTAGCATTTCTAGTGTACTCATTGACCTCTAGATTAGGTTCATATTCATCGTATATGGTTGTGCAAAAGGTTCACTAGAGAAGGGATGCTCAGACATGTTGCTATGTGGATGGTCATGCATTGCATTCATTTCAAGCCTAGCATTTTGCTCCATGAGTGTTTCCATTATTGATTGCAAACTAGGAGTTGGGGGAGTATAAAATTGTTCATCTCCCCACTGTGGTGAATGATGCATGTGTGCAAAGATTATAGTCCCAATAGTCACTTCTAGACACTTCGTATATTGGATTATCATGGTTTTCCCTAGACCAGTCTAAAAGCATGCAAAATATCACAAGACTCGGCAGGTGGTCTAAGCCACCACATAAGGTGCAAGCATGCATTTCATATTGCCTAGAAAAACTAGACTCGACAGATGGCTTTTCTAAAGCAGATTGCCTATCTAAAGCAGATAGTCGAGCCTCTGATTGATCTAAAAGTGATGATTGGGTATGAGAAAATTGTTCATTTTCAACCTGTGGTGGATGATGTATGTGATCATAATGATTAGGGTATGTGAGATCAGGGCCCTGAGAAGGCCCATATAATTCCCTAAAGTCACTATGGTATGTGGGGTGTTCATCCTGTGCAAGGTGCCCGTAAGCAAGCTCTCTAAGGGATTTATTTGTTCCATCCCCAGATGCGACCAATATCCTGACATGATTTAGTACTCAAATTGAACTCAAAGTTTAGTTTGGTTTATGTGGGCTTTGGTTTATTGGGATTTGGTTTCAATGGGATTCATTTGGTTTTTGTTGTTTGGTTTTTGTATGGGAAATCTAGTAGTTGTTGGCTCAATTTGGTTTTGATGGGCTTAGTTTGGTTGCAGCCCAAAGTGTTTGCAAAACTTAGGTTGAGTTAGCCAAGTGAAAGTGTTCACCAACAAATTAAATGGCCCAGATTGGTTGCACAAATACCCGGCTAATAGGTTTAGCCTAAGCGACTTGGCCCAGTGAGAAAGCTCAGCCCAAAGTGCTTGTGTTCTTGTGGGCTCAGTTTGGTGTAAGCCCAGATCCAGCCCAGCAGAGAGGCTTATGGTTCAGTTATGTGGGCTGTGTGTACAGCCCAACAGATGTGGGTTATGTGGGCTCAGTTGTTTTGCAGCTTAGGGTGAGCCCAATGGGTGGGCTTCAGTTTTGTTTGCAAACAGCCCAAAGAAGGCCCGCATGCCCTGATGCACCGCTCAAAATTTGGGCTTCAATGAGTTAACATCCTGTGTTCGCTTAACCCGAAAGTGTGGGCCGAAAGTTTTGGTTTATGTGGGCTCACTTGAAGTGGTCGATCGGCCCAGTGAAGGCTAAGTGAGGTGGCTTTGAAGGTTGGTTATGTGGGCTTTGTTTGGGTACAGAGCCCGGGTTTGGTGAATGCACAGCCACACAAAAATGCTCAGGCCACACAAGGCAAAGCAACACAGAAGACAAATGCCCAGGGGTTTGCAGCTAAGCTCAGGGGCTAGCAAGGCAAAGCAACACAGAAGACAAATGCACTGATGCACAAGAGTATGCTCAGGTGCACAGGGTTACACACAACACAAGTCAACAGAGTCTCTACAATTGCAGCTGAGGCTCAACAGCTTCAGGGGGCTGGAGCTCAGGGTTTGTGCAAGATTCAGTGGGTCACAGTACCACTTGAGAGCTAAGCTCTCAGGGCAATTGGCTGAGGCAAAACAGCAAACAGCTCTTATGCACCACAGTTAATGGTGAGGTAGCAACAGTATATGTAAAGCCTCACGTGATTTGAACACATGGGTTGCAGGGCATACATGGCATACAGGGGAAGTTTTAGGCTTACCTCAAGAACTGGATTTTCTTTGGTTGGCTCAATGCTGCACCCGCGCCTTGCTCAAGAAGATCTGGCTAGCAAGGCTCGACAGATCAAGCTAGCAAGGCTCGCAAGACTGGCTAGCAAGGTTCAAAGACAAAGGATGTAGGCTCGGGCACCCGGTGGCTCAAAATGAGAGTTTAGTTCTCTATAATGCACAAAATTCTCAAGACACAGAGAAAGATGCTTATTGCAAGGATGTTTATGCAAGCCAAGATGTTTTATGCCGATATGACACACCGAAATGAAACAAAGTTGATACACCAGTCAGCCGGCATGAGCTTAAGCTAGCCGTATGTTGACCGAGATAATTGACTCGACACAGAGAGACGGTCACGCTAGCAATGATATTACGAAGTTATAGCTACAACTACAAGGCTAAATAGGATCATGGGATAGATTACTGAGGGATGCTAACAAGATGCAGAGATATTACAGGATTGTTACACTAAATGACATTACTAGGTAAAGATGCAGATGTGCAAATATGATGAACTAACTATGGTGCATTAAAGATGCAAACAATAAGAACACTAACAGCTACACTATACTGAATAAGGATTAAAAGCACATAACTCAAAACACATATGTACAGGGGTCAAAGTTGAAGAAAAAAATTACAGCTAAAACAACAATGTAAAGTAAATATGTACAAGGGGATATGAACTCAGTAAAGACAAGCACAAAATTCAGACAAGGCACGCGCATGAAGTCCCGACAACGGCGCCAAAAACTTGGTAGGCCCGAAAGAGTGTTTATATTTATGACCTACGTGTAAAACCGCAAGTGCACGCGTCTATTGGAGACGCGGCAAGTACGGTCGATCCCACAAGGACTAGGGTGTGCCTAAGTATGATCTATGGCTTTCTTAATCGAATTCTAAGGTGATTATGTAACACAATATTGGTTGTCGACGACCGAGATTGGAATGGTGACTCTAAACTAAGGCAAAGGTATAAAATGTGACAATGGGAGTTCCCGGGATAATGAATCCACCTCGTGACTTTATGCTAAGGTCACTCAATTTGAAGTTGTGTTCATGTAACTACCTAAGGAAGATTCTAATGAATAATGTGTCGACTAATCATATTAATTCCCCCTAGTATCACTGTCTTTCTACAAAGATGATTGATCACAGGATCATTGGCTAACTAGCTAAGCATCATCCCCGTCTTATTAAGCATATATCCCCTTCCATGGCAATCTCTAATGGGTAATTACTTAACTTCTTTCTCTAATTCCCCTAGTATTGGTCGTCTTCTTACAAAGATCTGACCAATCACAGAGAAGTTGATCAATCACTAATAACATTTCTATTTCAATAAAGCACAGCAATCACACAACATAAAAAATGACTAACTTCACATATTATCAGGGGTTTCATCAACACCCTGGGAAATCAAACTAAAACATAATTGAAGTATGTAAAACACAAATTAACACTAAGCTTGTGCTCTGGCTAGCCCAGGCATACCCTTCTACATACACAGACCACTTCAATTTATACATGCAACATAAAACCCTAACCCTAATTTCAAAAATCGAAATTAAAATTACATTAAACCTCTCACCCACGTCGCTCTGAATCGTTGTCTGCTCTGCTCCATCGTCTCTAGGGCTTTCCTTGCTTTGGTTTTCTCCCAATCGTGAAATAACCTAATTCTCTCTTTCTCAATCTTAGCTCCTAGGGTGAGAAGCTATGACAGAGAGGAAAGATATTTAGGAGTTGTTGGAGTGTAGTGGTGGTGTGGCTAGTGTCGGGGAGGTGATGGAGATGGTCAGCTCTGCAACTTTGGTCGGGGAAGAAGATGAAGGTGTTGCGAGAGGTTTCTGTCGGGTGAAGGGAAGAAAGAGAAGAAGGAGAGGAGAAATGAGGTGAGTCGAGAGGGTATAGGGTATAGGTCGATACAGTGTTGAGCAGGTACAGCGATGTTCGATGAGAAGGGTCTAGCGAGCGTAGGATCTTGCGGAAGAGATCTGAACGGTCGAGGTTGGTAGCCGGTTTTGGAGCGATCTCGTGTTGCACGGAGCATCAAGAGATGATGTATAGTGAGGGCAGCGACCGTTGGATGTAGAAGATCGAAATCTCGACGGCTTGGAGTGTACGGGCTCGATCCTGGTCATGGTAGCTTTAGCCCATGTCTTCCTTGTTGGGTTGCAACCGATTCAGCTGGGCGGCTTTGGCCATCTACTCCATAGATGCTCGACTCCAATTCTTTGCTCTTTTGCTCCTCGATTCTCTCCGGACTTTATTTAGTACCTAAAAATACAAAATTAATTAATACAAATATTTATTCTTGAAAACAAAGAAAACACAGAATCTGGGATAATATCTGATTCTTGAGCACAAAAGATGAGTAAAATGCCAATAAAAAGGTGTATAAATATGCACTATTTGGCACTCATCAATGACGACTGAGTGTTACTCTTATAGAGTAACACGAACCTCCAAGCATTATAATGAATCATTATCAGTGTGGCATGACGACTGAGTGTTACTCTTATAGAGTAACACGAACCTCCAAGCACTATAATGAAACCATGTACTGAAATACCCGTCATGTGCCGATCATCGGTGTGTTATACTAGCCCGAGCCCTCTCGGTGTTATACTAGCCCGATTGAGCCCCTCGGTGTGTTATACTAGCCCGATTGAGCATCCTAAGACCGATCGTATCAGTCCGGATATGATCTCGATCGCGATCATCCAACTCCATAAGCATGATTGGATGACCCCGCATCAATTCCATCACCCCAAGCATGGTATGGAATACCCACGCCCCGATCCCGCATGGTCGGTCATTGGCCTAGCTTGCCAAAAAACCGTTCATACCAAGCATTATGGACTTAAAACCCTAAATTAGGTTTGCGGCATATTACATGTGTTGCAAAGCGAGTCTCAACCATCCATCTTCGCAGTATAGATGGAGGGTGTAGATGTAGACTCAAAGGGCCCCGAGCATGTCAACACGATCACCGTGGGCCCGCCTTCACACTTGACCAATCTCCAAGACCAACAATGTTTGGCCGTGACAAAATCGTCACCCAAACAAGAAGAGGCGCACGGCTTTGAAAACCAAAATTAGGGTTTCAAGCCATCACGCGCGTCCATCTTCTCCTATGCACAAATGGAGGGTCCCAGTTAGATTAGCGGGTCCCGGTCATACCCGGCATGACCACCGTGGGCCCATCTACCTCCTCATGTGATCGGCCAAGGCATATCATGCCCGGCTAATCCAAAACGCCCGCCCAAACATGCGTGGTTACACTTCCCCAAATTGCAAACTGATCTCGACCGCTCAACTTCACCTGATGATTTGAGTGGCTTAGATCACGTTTTCATGGGATAGTCAGGTATAGGTGTGAACACCAGCCTACCACCTACATGCCGGAGTGATCGACCAAGACCGACCAAGATTGGTCGTCTCGAAACGCGTACAGAATGTCATGCGGTTTCAACTCCTTTGCGGCAAGGATTTCGCCGCAAACCGATCTCAACCACTCCTCTTGCCGGTCAAATTGAGTGGCCTAGATCGCACCTTCATGGGATTGGGTGAGACATGGACGTGTACACCAGCATACCATCTACATACACGTCCGGCTCGGTCCTCTCCAAAACTCTTCCCATGCTTGGTTTCGACCAAGTCAAGAGTCATGCTTGCGCTCCTCTTCAAAAACCCTAATATTCATTAACGGCCGCAGATGAGTGTCTCAAAGATCATCTCATCCGTCCAACTTCACTTAGTTTGGTTATACAACCCCGGTCGAGTTATTTGGTTAGTGAGGAGTCATTACCCATCACTTTACCACACCGTAATGCAACTGCGCATAAAATACACGATACTTCACAAGTATCGACTTCCGAATAACACAGTTTATTCAATTCAAGATTACATGCTATCTTTCGTGGATCCACGATCCACACATTCCGACATCAATCATGTCACAACCGGGGGATACATACCGGGGTATTGGTCTGCGGTTTATAGCGTGCAAACGTGCAACGCGCCATCACAAGAACGTGTCGAAGTCATGGACGGTTAGAGATGAACAGGAGAAGTGGGCAAGACCGGTCGACGCACAACTCCACTACTCCATCACTCCACTTCCTCCACTTCCCACGAGAGACGTGAATGAGGCTCAATGACTTGTATAAATAGGTTCTCCGCCCTATTTCAAACAACAACACAAGTTCGTACGAGACAAAAACCAAGTGTTAATACAAATCGTATTCAAACACTCGAGCCTGCTTGCATCAATCGCAAGCCTGCTCACCTTCGTTACAAGTCATAAGCAAGCCAACACCTTCACAATCTCAACACCTTCTTTCGCTTCCCTCCCTAAGATCAACCCCATCTCATTCACTTTGTGACCGAAACAAGTCCGGAACGGCCATTTCTTGGTTTAGGCCGACTTGCACAGATTGATCTCTCGAATCTACAAGCACTCACCGCGCAGTGCATTTGTTTAAAGGTTTAAATTCATTCCTCATCCACACCCCAAATTACCAAATTCTACAGGAGTAGTTTTCACCCATAAACACCGGGATTATAGGTATTGGAGTATGGATCGTACCTTGGCCTTTGATTTGGATATAAAGCATTCACTTGTTCGGTCTCACCATCCGGAATAATAATGATGTGACTCAATAATGTTGTAGAAAGTGGTAGTAAGGTTGTCGTTCACTCAGACTTGTAAAGATTTGGTTTCAGAAAATACTAAAAACAAAGAAAATATACATACAAGTTTGTCACAAATATCGAGAGACACTAGGACTTCGGATTCCACCATTAATCACATTCAATTGGTTCATATAATGACTCATAACAATTCTAGCTCTTTTGTTGACTCTTTTCTTTGCCAAAAGTAGATTTCTAAAAGATTAATTGTAAATCACAAGCATGACGCATCAAAAGTACTAAAAACTAAGCATACGTCATCAAACGAAATCACAACTAATTAGTAAAAATCATAAATCAATTAAAATAAGTGCAAAAGTCATACGAATCAAATATAGTTACCAAACCATTGTGAAATAAGGCTTCCTCCGTCGTCCCAAAGTGTTGGGGTTTAGCTCTTCATATCAAAAACACGCTCAAAATAATAACGCATGGCCGAATAGGTGTTTTATTGAAGAAAATCTAGTTTGTAATGATATAATTGTTACTGTAACCATTTGTTGCAGAGAAACCTAACAGAATCATTGCGAATTCGATTAATTGTTGGAATAATTGTTAGAACTGTTACAAAGCTATTAAATTTGAAAGATAAGGCCACGAGTTCTCGCGATTGTCTTTGGCAGGCTTTTGTTCTTCAGCTCCTTCTTCACCAGCAGCAGCAGGGTACTTTCATGCAACTTCCCGATCACCCCTCTGCTGCTTCTCCCAGTCCCCGAAACTCTCCCCAAAGTCTCGACAGACCTGTCGACCTCCCAGCTGCTCCTTTTATATGCACAGGTCGATTAAAACCCTAAGAATATCTCCGATATTTTCTTTTACCCAAAGTCACGGATTTTGATATCTCGATTTACGTGTATGCTTTATCTTTTGTTCTTTCCAAATCTGTTTCGTATATATCTTCAAGTAAGCAGGAAAGATATCCTCCCGTTTTATCACGGAACTTCCAAAAATAGCAGTGCAATAAACTAAACCCGAGACCTAACTCACTCCCGGATTGTCGACTACTCCCGTTTTATTTCAATTAAAGCCGCCATACCTTCCCCGTTTTGGACTAACAGATGACTCCTGACCCGTATCCAACTCAAACCCCGACTAAAAATCAATCACAATCCAACCAAACTTTCCCGTGATACTCCTCCTCTGTTTTTATCCAAAACTCGATTGTCCAAACAAACCTAGCCGAAACAATCCACTACACCAACCCCGTCTATCCATGAGAATTCCAAATTATAAAAATCTCGAGTTGAATCTCTTAAAAGTCGCCTGAAAATCAAACCCCTAAAACTGTACTTGGCTGCAACACGTTCCCGCGTTTTTTTATTTTTGAAATGTTGAAGATGAGTGCCCCTTAACCGTCTGTGGGGTGCGAATAGTGATTACACCGGTGGTTACCCCTTATCATCCGGGGTGCCCCTTATCCAAAATGGGGGTCCAATAGTAATTTTCTCCCACGAGCGCAAATACCACTTTTTCGAGCCAATTTTCCCAAAAGCATATTTCTCCAAAAACACCTACAAAGACACAAAAAGCCATAATAAATACAAAATCGAGCACTAACAAAATATACAATTGAGATTAAATCAGACACAAATATGTGTCTATCAAATAACCGCGGCCATCCTTTGAATCATTGTCTCCATGTTACTCATCCTTTAATCAAGATGTGATGATGAATCACTAACTTCATGCACTCGCCTAACCATTGGTTCATCCCTTGTGTAGAATTGTTGCGAGTTTGCCGCCATACTTTCAATCAACTCTCTAGCTTCGGTCAAAGTCTTGTTCATTAGTGCACCACCACCACGGCCAAGAAGAGACCTATCACTTGGGTGGAGAGCTTCGTAGAAGTATTAGAGTATCATAACATCACTAAATTGATGGTGTGGACAGCTTGCCACCAACCTCTTGTATCGCTCCCAACATTCATACAATGACTCTCCCACATGTTGTTTCAATCCACAAATCTCCTTGCGAATTTGAGTAGCTTTGGATGCGGGAAAATATCTCTCGAGGAAAAGTTTCTTCATCCCATTCCATGTTGTGATACTTCCGGAAGGCAAATAATATAACCATTCCTTAGCATTACCCGCCAAAGAAAACGGAAAGCTTTCAACATTGCTCCATCCGCATTAGTCTCCTGGTGGAAGCATAGCCATAACTATGGTATAGAAGTCCATAAGATGTTTGTTTGGGTCCTCATTCACCATGCCATGGAACTTTGGTAACTCTCTAATCAACCCCGCTTGATCTCGAAGGTTGAGTTAGTTTGGATACACCATTGTTGTGTATCAAGCTTGTGAGAAGCTAGGTCCTTGAGTGTACGTTCGGCCATTGTTTCTTCCTCTTTGTCCGAATCTGTGAATTCACTTGACGAAGAAGGAGGAAGTGGAGTGTTAACCGCACGAATGAAATCCTTTAGTTGAGTGCCGATCGAAGACGTATTGGACTCGGGCCTCGCCCTCTTTAAGCATTCACCAAAGGTATAGCACCTGAAATAAGATTCTCGAAAACTAAGTTAGATACGGTATAGAATCTAACAAAGCAAGAATAAAGCAAAAAGAAAAACAAAAACAACTAAAAATCGCCCGTTGCTCCCCAAGAACCGCGCCAAAATTTGATGCGTGTCGTAGGTGCAATCAAATTAATTAATGTTTCCACTCAATTAAAAATAATATAATGGAAGTCAAGTTCGTTCCCACGAGGAGCAAGAGATTCTAGTTGTAAAAATTGTCACAAAAGGGGGTGTAAAAAGCAAAAGAAAATAAACAAAGCAATTAAAATCGAAAGTTGAAAGCAATAAGAGAGACAAGATCAAGGAATCCTTCTTCGTTGCAAAACAATGATTAAAGTTATGTTCTTTTCTACTTGTTATTAGTCACAGATTATCACCAACCGTAGGATAGCAGTCCGCTTAGCTAGCCCCAAAATCCCTTATTTCACCGAGTAACAAGTCCGCTTAGTTATCGATTCTATCCAAAAGAACCACCTTGAGGTTCGCTTACAAGATGTAATTCCCGAATGAATTAAGATTTATGAATTAGGTTTAGTACTAGTAGTTAAACTCTCGGTTCGCTTGGTCCACTTTCTAGCGTTGTTTTTACACACAATCGCTCCACGGAATCCCTCCGCAAGGTCTCGTGTTTTCTACTTGTGTAAAGTGTCGAGAACGATTACGTATTCCCTAACTTATACTAGAATTAGATTAAACTAACAAATCAATTTAGCGTGCACTCTAAACAATCTATCAATCAATCATGAATGAATAAACATTCCTATTAGTAAAAACAATCGATAATCATGTGAAAAATCTCAAGATAGAATTGAAACAAAACTCAAAACATGTTAAGAACTAGGAATTCATCCTCAATCAATAATAAAATTAGCTACTCATGTTTTTGAAATTCACACAAATAATAATTAAAAGGAGAATTTTCAAGAGTTCACACAAATAATTAAAAAGAAGAATTTTCAAAAGCTATCAAAAACACAAGTGATGTGTGTGTAGAGAGGTGTGTAAAAGATGTAGAAAACTTCTCTATTTATAGGCTTCAATATTCTCCAAATCTTCCAAGGAATAGAATCCTTTTCCTTTAGCCATTCAATTTCCAAATTTAAGTCTTTCTCAACTCTTCATCTTCTCTTTCCAAATTTGAGCCCAATTCTCCATCCAATTCCTAGTCCAAGTCTTCACACCCATGAGAAGTCCATAGAAAATTCTGGAATTTTTGGCTCATTGAAAACTGGTATTGTGGCCGGAATTTGACCGAATAGTCGCCGCGCCACCCGAAAATTTCCCCGTCGCTGGAATCCGCCGACCGAATATTCCGTCGGCCATCGTAAGACTAACGGTCAAAAGAGTCAAACCGTTAGTCAAATAGTCAAAGGGGAGGAGAGTCGGCCACCGAGCCGCCTTCTAACTCAGCTGATTGGTCTGACTGGGTTGAGTCGGATCGGCTGGATCGGTCATCGCCGAGTTGACTCGCCGGAATGGAGAACCGGCCGAGTTTCGGCTATTTACAGGACTTCCCGGCCAATTTCAGGCTATTATTCTTCACCTGTTAAGAAGCCTATCATTCATCTAATTAGTTCAAACATTCCACACATTTATGCAACAGTGCTCATTCATTTCCAACATCAGGTAACAGCAAATCTCATAGCAGCATCAGAACAATCAAACCCATTTTCCATTCAACAGTAACACCCATCGTTCTTTAAACCAACAAAACCTAATTGATTCAACCTTAGCCATTATCACGTTAGCTTCCCTGTCTTCTCCATTCACGAGAACTATCAACACGCAGATTGCACATCGTCAACCGATCAAATTTTTGGTCAGAACTCATCCCTAACCAAACCCATTCAACAAGCAAAGAACTTCTTCTCTCGTGTTCTTCATTCAAAACCCATCTTCATCGATTCCACAAAGCTAATAGCCATCAACATCACCTCCAGATCCATTACCTGATTCGACATGACCACATAATCGGTTCTCAACCACGTACCTTAAGCCGCTTTGATTTCAATCATTTCTGATCTTGTTCTGTTGCCCGAGTCAATCGACTAACGTAACCCTAAGTTCCTTCCTCCAACAACAAAACCACCTTCATCTCCAACACCTCACTTCTTCTCACCGAGTCGATTTCTCACAAGCCCATCTCTGATTACATCTCAACTCAATCAAGCTGCACCATAACCCTTAATCATCACCGTCTCAATCTCCGCAAAACAATCGATCCCATCTCCAATTCATTTATCAATTCTAAGTTCTCAAATCCATCTCGTGATTCTTCATGAATTTCGATTCTTAACCATACTTGTAATTCGAGGATCATCATATACTTCATGAACTCGCCGATTCAAATCCTCTAATTTCAATGATTTTCGGCAATCTCTCGATTTCATTAGCAAATCATGGTCGTTGTAACTCTCGGTTTGGTGTGGAGATGATCGAGAGTAAAGATAACTCTCGATTTAGGGTTCGTGTAATGATTTGGGATCAAAACGCCCAACATAAGAGCCACCCCAGATGGGTGCCTATAATAGGTGGTCACTTCTGATAAGGGCTAGCCTAAAGTGTCCATCCCCTTATCCTCAGCTAGGCTCCAGATAATGTTCACCCTTGAATTGACAATTTTGCCCTTTTTGGCTCAAATAGAGTAATTTCTTCTTCTTTTCCTCCGTGACTCCGAAGTAGCTACAAAACTCAAAACAAGCGTAAAATACATAATTTACAAGAAAAATAGCAAAGAAAGCATAAACAATAGATAGTAAATAGGATGTATTCTACACCCTATCAAATTCCCCCACACTTAGACTTTGCTAGTCCTCGAGCAAATCAAACTAAAAACTCACAACTTCAAAGCGTTCGAGCGTCCCAAGCATCCAAAGAGCTATGAGGACATAGAGTTTCTGCATGCTAGTAATAAGAAGTTAGAAATACTAAAGAACATATTCTCATTCTTAAATGTTGAGTGAGAAATAACCACACCATAATGAGAGAATGCGTGTTTGAGAAACGATCAATAAGTATTTCGCCTCGACTTCTGCCTCACCAAAAAGGATTTTATGATAATTGCACTCAAGATGTATTCGCGTGGACGTACGAGGAAATGCCTGGCCTGGATGAGAAACTGGTCACTCACCATCTACATATAATACCTGGATCCAAACCGGTCAAACAATCTCCGAGAAAATTCAGACACGATGTGGAAGAACAGATCAAGACCGAAGTTCAAAAATTACTAGCCGCTGGTTTCATCAAACCCATTCACCATCCCACCTGGTTGGCCAATGTGGTTCCAGTAAAGAAGAAAAACGGCCAAATCAGGTGCTGTGTTAACTTTAGGGATTCGAACAAATGCTGCCCCAATGACGATTTTCCTCTCCCTAACATTGATACGTTGGTAGACGCCACCAGTGGACACGGTATGTTCTCTTTCATGGACGGGTACAATGGCTACAACCAAATAAAGATGTACGCGCACGACGCAAGTAAGACAGCTTTTCGAACTCCTCTCGAAAACTTTTATTATATCGTGATTCCTTTCGGTTTGAAAAATGATGGCGCCACCTACCAACGCGCCATGACCGCAATTTTCCATGATATGATGCATAAGCAAGTTGAAGACTACGTGGATGACATGGTGGTTAAATCAAAAACTTGGGCGGCCCATACAGAGGTTCTGCGACAGGTGTTTGAAAGGTATCGTGAATACAAACTAAAGATGAATCCTTTGAAGTGTGCCTTTGGCGTCTCTTCGGGCAAATTTCTAGGTTTGTAGGTGACCGCAGAGGGAATCAAAGTCGACCCAGCCAAAACCCAAGCCATCCTCACGATGCCAGCTCCACAAACTGTGAAAGAACTCCAGAGCTTCATGGGTAAGGTAAACTACATCCGGCGTTTCATATCAGGTTTAGCTCAGCTTATTGCTTCATTCACCCCTTTGTCAAGAAATGGGAAAGTTTTGTTTGGATGACACTACAAAAAGAGGATTTTCGGAAGATTCAACGAGTCATTGTCATCTCCCTCGCATAAGGAAGACTCGTTGTGTTTCTACACCGCTTTTTGATACTGATTTGTCGGAGCTCTTCCCGCCCAAGAAGATGATGAAGGAATTGAGCACCCTATATACTACTTCATCAGACTTTGAGGGATGTCGAACTCGATACCCTAAGGCGAGAAAAAGTGTGTCTAGCTCTAATTCACTCCATTCGTAAGTTTAGACATTATCTCGCTCTCAAACAAGGTGGTGCCGATATCCAAGTCCGATCCTGTGAAGTTCTTACTTTCAAAACCGGCCCTGATAGGAAGGCCAGCCAAATGGCTCCTCCAAATATAAGAGTTTGATATAACGTGTGCTTCCCCAAGAGCTATCAAAGGACAAGCGGTCACAGATTTACTAGCATCTTTCCCATGAGAGGGTACCACAGCACTGCACAAAGATCTTCTTGTAGAATTTCCGGAAATCTCTTTTGTCAAAGAAGAAGCGTGGATACTATTTTTCGATGGCTCCGACACCCCTAGAAATAATACCGGACCAGTGGTTCTAGTATCTCCAACCGGTGAAGTTTTCTCGCATTCCTTCAAGCTAGACTTTCATTGTACCAACAATTTAGCAGAATATGAAGCCTTTCTCATAGGGTTGTCATTAGCCAAGCAAGCTGGAGCCACACGTCCGGAAATAAGGGGTGATTCTAAATTACTTGGTTAACCGGATGAACGGAGTATACTCACCGAAAGAGGTGACGCTGGCCCATTATAGATCCTAGGCACAAAAGATGCTAAATTACTTCGGCGACGCGACCATAACACATGTTGGCCGTAGCAACAACGAGACATGCCGATTGCCTAGCCACATTAGCATCAAAGCTGTAGTTCGAAGGTTCTAAGAAACCCCTGACGGTGAAGAGACGAACCGTGGCATCAACATGGCTTTCACAATCTAAGGGGACTGAAGCCAGCGACTGTAGAACACCGATTATTCAAGAACTTAACAGCTCGCTTTCCCAAGGAAAGGTTGGCCTCAAAACCTTGCAAAAATTCTTCATGCTTCATGGGATGTTATACCACTGGAACCCAGATGGTTCCCTATCAAAATGCCTCGGAGATGAAGAGGCACAACAACATCTTAACCGTATTCATAGCGAAATTTGCGGACTAACGTTGGTGGTAACACTTTATCGTCGCCTGCAACGCCTTGGCTACTACTGGACAGAAATGGAGGCTCAATCTCGATTGCTCCAAGGATCTTGCTCCAATTGCCAAGCACCGTCACATCAATTGGAAGCTTTTACTGTTGACCACGCTGGGGACTGGCAAAATCCGTACATCAGTTATCTTCGCGACGGCGTACTCCCTGCAAGCAAGAAAGACGCAACCAAGGTGAAGCAAAGATCCAAGAGATTCATACTCCATGAAGGAATCCTGTATCGAAAAAGTTTTGGAGGAGATTTATTACGATGCCTGGGAGAGCCAGAAATCCCAATCATGCTGAAAAAAATGCACGAAGGCGATCACCAAGGGAAAAAGAAGTTGTTTCTCCAAATACACGAGCGATACTACTGGCCGACCATGGAGGACGATGCGGCTGCTTTTGTTCAAAGATGCCACAAATGTCAAATTCATGGAAATCTTATCCACGCACCCTCTGCTCCCCGCATTCTAAGTAGTCCGTGGCCGTTTTGGCCGGGGACTCGACATCATTGGGAAGATCAAACCGCCGTCATCAAAACAGCATGAATATATAATAACCGCAACAGAGTATTTCATCAAATGGGTCGAAGCCATCCCTTTACGAGGGACTACTGGAGCCACAATTGCAGCGTTCATTAAGGAATATATCATTTGTCGTTTCGGCGTGCCCAAACACATCATCACCGACAACGGCACTCCTTTTGCCAACAAGCAAGTACGGGAGTTACTTGAAGAATATGGAATTAAACAACTCTTCTCCACTATTTATTACCCCCAAGGGAATGGGCATTCCGAAAGCACCAACAAGACTCTAATTCGAATCCTCAGCCGGACAGTACACGATAACCCTTGGACATGGCACGAACAACTGCCAATGGCGCTTTGGGCATATCGGACATCACCAAGGAGCTCTACTGGAGCCTCCCCCTATTCTCTCATTTACGGCGCAAACGTCATTCTCCCAGCAGAAATTAAAATCCCATCGGCTAGGATTGCCAAGGCAAGCGGAGTTCAATGGAATGAAGCCTAAACAGCAAATGCCAGGGTAGCGGAGCTAGACACTTTGGATTCCAGAAGATCTAAAGCAGAAGATCACGCGCAAGCATACAGAAATATAATTTCCCGAGCATACGACAAAGCTGTGAAACCTCGAGTTTTTCAAGTAGGGGATCTGGTGTTGAAGACCGCCAAACACATCCAACAAGACATGTCAGCACCAAAATTCTCCCCAAAATGGGAAGGGCCTTATGTGGTCACCAAAGCGTATAACAGTGGATACTACAAGGTCATCAAGGAAGATGGAGGCAAACTGGAAACAATCATCAATGGAAAATGGCTCAAGGCATACTACGCCTAACCCTTACCCCCACCTCTCGCCTCTCATAAAGACAAACTAGCCAGGCATTTTTCTGTTTCCTTCACATCCCAGTTATCAAATTTCATTTAGTCAAAGCATATTAATGAAAATTATCTTATTTCTCCAAAACCAGTACAAAAAAATAAAAAATAAATAAAATATGTTCGATACCAGAAAGAAAACCAGGCGTCTCACAACTATATAACTAAGAAAAGCCCGTCCAATAGATTGTAATTCCTTGAAAGCATCATCTTCAACCTGTTTTGATATCTTTAGTCCTACTCTTCAAGTCTTGGATAGCCTTTTCCACCTTTTGGGATTCCACTGGCGTTCCTTCTCCTCTTCCAAAATGGCTTTTGTGGCGGTGAACGACGTTGGCAAGAATACCGGCTCTGTCAACCTTCACAATGTCAAGGCGATGCCGCAGCCAACTTATGTTAAATCAAGGGATTCACAGGTAGACACCATGTTGTCCCACCTTTCAATAGTTGATTCCGTGACGTCGCGGATGGATGTGCCTTCCATTTTAACAATCATAGGCAGGAGACAGTTCACTGTGGTAACCAAAGCAGACGAAAAATGCTTCACCACGTTCCTGGTGGCAATATGGCCATATCTTCTCCATATTTTCGTATACATAGTCACGAATTCCTTTCGCACTAGGAATTTACCAACGCTTCTGTAGCTAGAATATAAACACTTCATGCGGATTTCGAATGACAAACCTGCATTGGGATATTCATGGCAAGAGATACCCAAATCAGCATTTTCTAGATCTGCAGCGGTCGGTGTGCTCGGATTCGAAGAAAGGGGGGCGGTCAGATCATCATCATCGACAACGGTAACACATGTTCCAGATGGATATCTCTGCACAAAAGAAACTCTTTTTCTCACTCACTGGTGGTAACAAATAAATATTTATTGGTCAATGAAAAAACGTATCGGTATGATCTTCTTAACTCGGATGATCCGGACAGGGGAGTTGTCGCCAGAATCAGGTCGCCTGCGTTTGACCGGAGAATCTAGCTGATCGAAGATGATTCTCTTCTGCTCGACATGAGGAAGGAAATATGGATTCAATAGAGAAAGTTTTTTATTGAACTAAGAAGGATAACCTAATTGCACCAGCATATATACTGCAGAAACCCTAAAGAGAAACGGATGCTGAGCAAACACAATGAGTTCACACGTAGAAAATCAACCTCAACCAGTGAAGTCTCTCGTCGAAACCCTAATGTGTAACGGAGAAAATGGTCGAGATAGCCAAAAGAGCGCCGCCTTCACCGCTCGAAGCAGCCCAATCTTCGCGTGCTCCACTGGACAAGCAGCCCCAGTATCTCGCCCCTCCACATCCTAGCAAGTAACGCCATGACTCCAGCACTCCATAATCAAAGCCGCGCTATCTTTGCCCATTTTGCGAAAAACACCGGCTCCATCTTCACTGTTTGATAGCCAGTGTTCAAAGTGTTGTTTCCATCATTCCACGGACCTAGCCAAAGCGGCGCCATCTTGGCCATTCAAAGAAGCGCCCTCTACCTTTCCTAGCCAACCAAAGCCCGTTCCGTGGGCCAAGTTGCAATGTCACCTCTGCCGATCAATAACCGAAGTTTCAGTGCCGACGCCAACGCCCTATGGCCAAGACAGAATTACGCAGAGCCGCCAACACAAAGATCACGGATTCCTCATGCCTTCCGCTAAAGGTTACTTGAATTTCCTCGGCAATCTCTTCACGTCTTGCCCTTTCGATTTTACTCTTGTCTGTCACCATCTCATGTTTACCCCGTAATAATGCCACTGTTACGTGCTAAGCAGGGGACTTAATGTTGATGGTGGTTTTTAGCTTAGGGTTGAAATCGTAAAACCTTGCATCTGATGTGACGTCACTATGTAAGGAAATGGTGCCGTGAGTGCTAACCTCTCCGCCGACATATTTATTGAGCCGTTCAATATACTTACATGAAATTTATCCATACTGGCGAATGTAACAACCATCCCAGATGTTACGAAATTTCTGGCGCCTGCCTATATTTACTTAATATAAGTTCCTTTGAATGCCTTCTATGCTATGTTCTCCTGATGAACCCTTAATGTTGATATGGCATGACGATTTGTGTTCGCCCGCATCAGAGTAGCACGAATTTCCAAATATCAAGGATAAGGTCTTTGCATAAGGTATTCAATCAGAAAAACATGCTGCTCTCTGGCAATGAACTTAAAAGAACTCTGTGTCAACACATAGATTTCAATCAATTGCCCTGACTAACTTGCAGAAGTTAGGGTTTTGCGCCTCGCGCAGTATATCAGACCTTGCTTGTCGAAATTAAGCCTAGGCGAACTAGGTAATCAATCCGCCATGGATTAGCAGGTGCAAAACCTTGCCCAGAATCAGAAATCAGGGAGCCACAGCAGCAAAGGGAGGCGTGGCCATGCCTTAGGCCAACTGGCGCCACTTGCCATTGGCCACGCCCCTTCCTAAATCGGCCCTGTTTCTCTCGACCAATCGTGTCGCCTCAAATTAGCCACGTGCACATAAGTTGTGGCTGGTCCCATACTCGCAGGCCCCACTTCCCATCGACCAATCAGGTCACTCTAAAGCCGCCACACTCTCACCAGAAGTGTAGCCACGCCCATGCTTGGCTGGCCCTCTTTTAAATCGACCAATCAGGTCGCTCTAAAGCCGCCACACTTTCACCAGAAGTGTAGCCGCGCCTTATGTTTGGACGGCCCCTTTCCACGGCCAATCAAGTCGCTCCAAACTTGCCACCATATAGTAAAGGCCAAACGCACCCTGCCGCACCACCATACTAACTGGAAAGCCAAACGCGCCTTACCACAACAACATATTGATCGGCATGCCAACATGCCACTCTGCCGCGGTAGCATGCCACTTTAGCCTTGGCCATGCCTCCAAGCCCTAATTCTTACCACGATGCCAAAACCTAGCCTAGGCCACGCCGCCAAGCCCTAATTCTTACCACGGCGCCAAAACCTAGCCTTGGCCACGCCGCCAAGCCCTAATTCTTACCACGACGCCAAAACCTAGCCTTGCCACGCCGCGCCCTAATTCTTACCACGACGCAAATCCTAGCCTTGGCCACGCCGCCAAGCCCCTAATTCTTACCACGACGCTAAATCCTAGCCTTGCCACGCCGCCAAGCCCTAATTCTTACCACGACGCCTAATCCTAGCTTTGGTCATGCTACAACGCCACAGGCTTGGCCATGCCGCCATGCCACGACTACTAGTGTGCCGCTATGCCACGCCACTAGCATGCCTCTATGCCATAGCTCCACCAGGCGCTACTATGCCAATGGCGCCACTTCGCTATACAACAAGATGCGCCCATAATCGATGTCCACTCTTCCTCATGAGATGCAATATCATCCATCCAAGTTCGCCACTGAACTGACGAACTTGCAACAAGTCCCAGGCAACCCGCTACGCCACGGATACGCTAGGCGCCACTATGCTAATGGCGCCAGTTTGTTACACAACAAAGATGTGGCCATAATCAACGACCACTCTTCCTCGTGAGATGCAATCTCAGCCATCCAAGTTCGCCACTGAACTGACGGACTTGCGGCAAGTCCCAGGCAACCCGCTACGCCAGGCGCCACTATAATAATGGCGCCACTTTGTTACACAACAAAGATGTGGCCATAATCAACGACTACCCTTCCTCATGAGATGTCATCTCAGCCATTCAAGTTCTCCACCAAAATGACGGACTTGTGGCAAGTTTTAGGCGGCCGACCAAGGCAAGCCTAATAGCATCACATGTTATTTTCCTATGGCAAATTCTCTTAACTTTGACTTGCCACACATAGCAACCTGGTACACGTTTTCCACGAAAACACTCGAGACATCAAACATGTCACAAACTGGGGGATACTCATCAGGGTATTGGTCTGGCGGTTTACAACGTGCGGCGTGCAATGCGCCCGTTACAAGAAAGTTTCATGAAGTAGGACAATTAGTGGTGGTGAAAAGTAACGGTGTAAACAATTCATTTCCTTCATCATGGAAGCGTAATGACTGACGGTTACACGGATTCACTTCCCTCATCATGGAAGCATAACGTCCGACGTGATACACGTTACTCTATTCTTCCACCACTCAATCGTTTCCACTTACTACGAGACCAGGTACATTTCAATATGACTTGTATAAATAGGCTTCACCTATTTTCACCAAACAACAAGTTTTGTTCGAAGAACAACACAAGTATCTAGAAATCACTGGTAGCTTTCCATCCCGCTAGCCGCTTTTTACTTTCGATACAAGTCATAAACAACCACACCTTCGTAATCAATGATTCTCGTCTCAACACTCTCTTTGCTTCCCTCCCTAAGACCAACCCTTCTCCTTCACTTTGTGACCGAAGCAAGCCTGGAACGGCCATTTCTTGGTTTAGGCCAGGATTGTACAGATTGATCTCTCGAATCAAAAGTACTCCCATGCAGTACATTGTTTAGGGTTTAGATTCGTTTCTCACCCACACACCCGAAATTACAAAAATCAGCAGAAACAGTTTTCACCCACAAACAGTTGGCATCTTTCACATTGCTTAGCCACGTTCTTTGAATCCTTGTCCATGCTTAGCCAATAGTATCCTTGCATTCTGGCTTTGACCACCAAGGATCTTCTTCCGCTCTGGTTGCCGGCCTCTCCGCTATGTATATCGTGGAGTATTTTCCTCCCTTCGATTCGTGAGAGGCACCGCATTAGAGGTCAGAGAAATGACCTCCTATACAGTATTCCATCACGAAGGTTGTACATTGCTGCCTTTTATTCGAGCTTCCGAGCTTCCTTAACATCGGCTGGTAAGGTACCTTTGTCCAGTCTTGGTGGATTGGAATCCTCCAATCATCTTCCCCGTCGTCTTCGTTGCCTTCGTCAGACATGGATTGATCTTTGTCAGAATCTTCAGCTTCGTCATCTGATTCTTTTATTTCTTCGTTTGCTTCTTTGTCTGCCTCTCTCATGGACTGAGTTTGGACAACAAAGGCATCCTCAGCATATGATATGGGTCCTTCTATCGAAGGTTCGTATATCCTTCCAATTTGCACGGCGGTGGTATTTCTGTCTTTTAGCATAGAGGATATGAATGCTAAGACATCTGCGTGTCTGTTGTCTTTTCGACATACATGCCTGAATATTATGTTACTGATCTTTGACGCATGCTCCTAAGCTAGCTTTAGATACGAAGATAGTACTAGATCCAAAGTTTGGTATTTGAGCTAGATTTGTCTAATGACCAGCTGTGAGTCACTAGTCAACCGAACATCTGATAAGCCTTTCTCCCGTGCCAAGCGTAGACCATGTATGACCGCCTCATACTCTGTGATATTATTGGTGTATTGTTCGAATTCTAACCTGAATACGTTGATGAGTCGGTCTCCGGTAGGGGTTGTTATCACAATCCCTATGCATGCGCCTTCTCCATTGGAGGAGCCATCTATGAATATCTCTCATCTTCGTAAATTCTGAGGTTCCAGTAGGTATTCTGGTTCTTTCTTGTCTTCCTCCATTCCGGGGATGTCATCTATCTCCGATTCGTCGTTGAGAGGTAAGTCTTCTAAGATTTGTGATTTCTCAGCCTTCCTAGTTTCGAAGATTATGTGGAACTGTTTGATCATGGCATTCCACTTTGCCACCCTTCCAATTTTCTCCGTGCTATCGAGGATTTGACCTATCTGAGCCTTCGTGAAGACTCAGATGGTATGTGCATAAAAATATATCCTTAGTTTCTGTGTTTCCACTACTAAGGCATATATAAGTTGCTCCACCTTAGTGTAGTTACGCTCCGCTGAACTGAGTGTTTTGCTGATGTAGTAAAATGGTTTTTCTCCTTGTCCTTTGTCTCGTACCAATACTACGCTTACGGCGTAGCTTGTTGCTGCTAAGTATAGAGTGAGTATTTCACTTGGATCCGGCTTCTGTAAGATGGGTACTGATGCCAAGTACTCCTTGATTTTTTGGAAAGCTTGCTCGCATTCTGTAGTCTACATGAACCTGTTTCCTTTCCTTAGTGTATCGAAAAATGCCTTACATTTGTCCTATGACTTTGCTATGAATCTTCCCATGGAGGCTAAGATTCCATTTAGATTTTGTACTTCCTTTAGTGTTTTCGGAGATGGCATCTACATTATTACTCTGACCCTTTTGGGGTCCACTTCTATTCCTCGCTTAGTTACTAAGTATCCTAGGAATTTTCCTGAGGTTACTCCGAATGTACATTTCTCTGGGTTCACTTTCATGTGAAAGTTTCTCATGGCTTCAAAAATCTCACTTAGGTCTGACAGGAGATTTTTCGCCTCTTTGCTTTTTGAGCATGTCGTCCACGTAGACCTATAGTATCTTACCTATCCATGGCTTAAAGATTTTGTCTACCAATCGCTGGTAGAACCTTGTATTGGTTACTAAGGGTCATGCGCGTACCTGCAAGATAATTTCTCCTTTTGGTCTAGAGACTGCTCCATTGAAACCGTATATTGTACAAGTGGATGAATCCATTTGCTCAGCTGTCAAACCCATATGTAAGTAGGGTTCGTAGAACAATACATTTAACGAGATACCCCCATCAATGAGGACCTTCGTAACATTCCATTCATGTATTGGAAGGGTGATCACAAGTGGGTCGTTGTGCATCTCGACTTCTTGATTGACGTCTCTTGTTGAGAATGTTAATGGCGTAGACATCCATTCTTCCCAAGTGCTAGTAGGTGGTCCACTTAGCTTGAAGACTTTGTAGGCTTCTAGTTTTCTTCTGTTCCGAGCCAACTCGAGGATGTATTCGAGTAGCTCCTCCTCGCCTCCGCTGGAGAAGGTGATCATGTTGATGTATTTGCTGTCCTGAGGTAGTTCTACCCTTTTCTTGGGGGATACCTCAGTATCCGCAGGTTGTATTTGCACATACTCTATGAACTTGCCTTCGTCTATGAATCTCTGAATCGTGTTCCGTAGGTGATAGCATGTGTCGGTTGTATACCCGTAGTACTGGTGGTACACATAGTACTCCTTAGACTCCTTTGTTTTATCCGGTTGCTTTCCTCTAGTATTAGGGTAAGGAAAGTGGTAGGCCTGGAAAAGGGTTTATATTATGGCCTACTTGTTATAACCGCAAGTGCACGGCGTCTATCGGAGACGTGGCAAATACGGGTCGATCCACGAGACTTGTGGTGCCGTAAAGGTGATCTAAAGGCTTCTTCTACTCGAATTCTAACAAATGCAAGTAACAACGAGATGGTTTTGTTGCCGAAAAGGCTAGATTGGAAGTTGTGGCAATGGAATAAATGAAATACAAGCGGTGACAACGGGGATGCTAGGGTTTTCGGTTCCACCACTAATTCCTATCATGTGTTCAACTCGATTGAAGTTCTTGTTCCCGTAGTAGCTAAGGGCGGTGTGTCAATTCCACCGCTTGTCTACTGAGTTTCACCTAATGATACTTCAAATATCAGCTAAGGTACTAACCCTAAGTACTAGTTGTCTAATTAAGCACAACTAGTCGGGGGAATTAGTAATTATGTCTAATGTCTAAGCCGAGGTACCAACAACACAAATGTTTGTTTAACTACAATGGATACAAGGCATCCATTGTGAGAGAAGAGTATTGCAATACCGGAATTGAAAATATCTCGATAAATAAAGCACTCAAGAACATTCAACATAATTGAAATCACAATCGAAAATTAGGGTTTCTACCGTAACCCTAGCAAATAATTTAGAACATACTTAAAACGACAAATAAAACTAAATTGCTGCTCTGGCTAGCCCAGGCATAAGGTTTTTCACACACAACTTCAACCTATTTATACATGCAAGAACACAAACCCTAATTCTCTTCCAAAATAGAAATTAAATTAAAAATTACTCTCACCCACGTCTCTGAATCATTGTCTGCTCTGATTAATCTGGCTCTGAGCTTTCCTTGCTTTGATTCTCCCCCCGCTGTGAAATACTAACCCTAATTCTCTCTTTCTCGATCTTAGCTCCTAGGGTAAGAAGCTATGACAGAGAGGGAAAGATATTTAGGAGTTGGTAAAGAAGGTTGTAGTGGTGGTGCGGCTAGTGTCAGGAGGTGATGGAGGCAGCGACTGGTCGGGGAAGAAGGGGGATGGGTTCTGCAGGTTTTTGGGTATGGGTGAAGAAAGAGAAGAGGAAAGAAGAAATGGTAGAGTTGGTCGAGAGGTATAGGGTAGGTGATTTTTGTTGTGAAGCAAAGCATCGGGGAAGATGAGGAGGCCGGGAGCGAGCGTAGGATCTAGGAGGTAATATCTCGAACGCCTCGGGAGACTCTGGTGATCCGGTGTTGAGCGGGAGCATCAAAGTGTGATGTGCATGAAGGAGCGACCGTAGGATGTAACTAGGCGAGATCTCAACGGTTCGGAGTGGATCTGCTCGGATCCGGTCACGGGTCTTGGAAAGCTTGGGCCCATTTCTTGTGGATGAGTTGCTACTTGTTGGGTTGCAACCGATGCTGCGCGTGGCTTTGGCTTTCTGCTCCATAGACGCTTCGACTCCACTTCTTCGCTCTTTTGGCTCTCGGTTTCTCAGGACTTTATTTAGTACCTAAAAATACAAAATTAATTAATACAAATATTTATTCTTGAAAACAAAGAAAACACGAATCTGGGATAATATCTCGATTTATGAGTACAAAAGATGAGTAAAATGCCAAGAAAAGATGTATAAATATGCAATATTTGGCACTCATCAAATACCCCCAAACCTGAATTTTACTTGTCCTCAAGTGAAACGAGAAATTAGGAAATCCTAACTATACCCGTCAGCAGTCTCTCGAATGCATTTAGCGTATGCACTAAGCCTTTAAACCTCTAGGTGTCCCTAGTGGACGAGTTGTAGTCTCGTGAGGGTTTGCCAGAGGTGTACCCACAAAACCTTCTCCAACTTCAGAGTGTAAAAGAGTCTCAAGCCTCCAAGAAGCTATGAGGACATAGAGTTTCTGCATGCTAGTAACAAGAAGTTAGAACTATCGAAGAACGCATTCTCATCCTTAAGTGCTGAGCGAGAAGTAACCATACCATATGAAAGAATTCAGATTCGATTGTGATCATAAGTCTCAACTTCTGCCTCACCATTAGGGTTTTATGATAATTGCACTCAAAAAGATCGCTTTTTTAGTCTCTCATGTGTGCAGGCAGGAATAAAGAGAGAAATCCTGCACACGTTGTAGGTAAGAAGGATAACCTTCCGAAATAAAATCTGGAGACTCCACAGAAATGTGGAAATTAAAGAATCTTTTCTGATGATCTCTAAGAAAGGAAATCAACCATTAGCAAGGATGGGAGTACTCACTTACCTTTTCACCCGATCGGCAATTAATATCACTCTCTCATAAGAACCATAGAAACGTCTTCAATCTTGCCTTCGGTCTTGGTGTGATGACTTAACTTCTGAACTTTACAAAAACTTGACAATTTTTTTTTTATTTATTATTTTTTTTTTTTTTTAAGTACATGAAATGAAAAAAATAATAATACAACACACAATTTTTTTTTTTTTTTTTTTTTAAGTTACAATAAAACGATAAACTCAATTTTTCACAAACTTCATTAATTCTCATCCTATTTTCTTTTCTTTTTCTTTGTTGCACGTAAACCTTGGACTATCTCAACTTTTCTTTCAATATTCTGATGATGCTCCGTTTACGACGATGATGTGTTTCTATGGGTCTCGTTGATTGAGAGAGAGAGTGATGCTAATCGCAAATCGATATTTAGAAGGAGTTTTCTTCTTTAAACGTCACCCTCATGATTGACAAAAACTAGCACTCAAGAGATCAAAAGTAGTGCCGAAATTGGTGCGGTTGGGTAGCTCACCATTCCTACCCCTAATTGACGTGACGGTGACACACACTCTAAATTTTCTAGAAAGTTGCAAAAATTGAAGGTTGGTGCCTCACTTGATGTAAAATGGGTAGTCTCCACTATGGGTGATCACAATTCTACTACCGAATATCTAAACAACACCTAATTCGCTCTCCTAGTATGGTTAAATCCAACTTTAACGCTCTAATCAACTAAGGAACCCGATTGTGTTCTCCTCCACTTCCAAGTTCTCGTTATTTCGGTCGATTCTCTATGTAAACATAGCTAGAAGCATGCTAGTGACTCTAAAATCTCTAAAAGTTGGAGGTTTTACAAAAAGATTTTTTTTTTTTTTTTTTTTTTTTTTTTTTTTTTTTGAAAGTAAAAGATTAAAAAGACTAAAAACTCTATATGCAAATGCAAATGCACCCCAAACCTAAATCAAACATTGTCCTCAATGTGTCAACAGATAGGAAAAATTTAAACAGCTTACATACCAAGAGAACTATGCCGATAAGAGAAAAGGGAAGAGATTACTGGATGTTCATGGAGCAAGGTTAGAGCTTCATTAATCAAAGCTAGAATCCAACATTCTCGGTGAGATCATATCGGATTAGCACAAAATATGCACAAGAAGACTCAACCGACTCAAGAAAAGAAAAATTAACAAGTCCCTCTGATTATATACAAAAAATTCACCATATACCAACAATCTAAAGAGTTGAGGATCAACCAAAAGACGGTATGCGTAAACATCAACAGTCTTACACAAATATAACATGAAAATGCAAGTAAGACCGCATATGAGAATGATTCTCCCCAAACCTAAACTTGTGAACGGTGTTTGGGAGCACAAAATCTTGCAATTTTAACGGTACATCATGCAAAAGGTCTAACTCAAAATGAGTTTTGCTAAGAACAGTACATACACATTCCAACCGTGGTTCCCTAAAGGTGTTATACTTTGATGCAAAGTAGTCCAAGAGGACTTGGGAAGCACAAAGTTCTAGGCCTAAGTTAGGCATTTTCAGAAAAGTTGGTTTTGCAATTTTGTTACAAACTACACCTAGGTTTGGTGGAGGAGTTTCAATTTGTGACTCGGAGAGGGGGTTAGGTACATCTAAGTTGTGTTCATTTATAAAATCATTTGCACCATCACACACTTTCCTAAAGTCAGAAGAGGGTAAATCATGTTCACCTGCATAGAACAATTCATCAATCTCCAGGTCATACTCATCATCACCCTCATGCACAACATAACCAGGAGAGATATCATGCTGTAACCTAGGCATGGAATTAGACACATGCATTGAATCATCTGTGTCAACAGAGACAATTCACAGCTATTCCTAGGTCACAAACAGTGGTAAAGCATGCTCAATTCCACAGACAATTGCACAGGTTCCACATCAACATCACATGTATGAATATCAGAAGAAGCATCATTCATAGGGTTCCATGGAGAAGAGACACTTAATGTCTCGAACCTAAAGATTCTACTACATTTTCAAAATACACATGCTCTTCATATTCATCATCATCATCATAGCAAAATTCATCTCTCCATTCAAAATGGTAGTATTTTTAGTGTACTCATCTACCTCTAGATTAGGTTCATATTCAGTGTTAGTTGCATGAGTAAGACTAGAAACACTATTTTCAAAATAATCAGAATAATGACATCCTATCATTTTGTAACTCAATCAAGTTCCTTCAAGAATCACAAGTGAGTTGTTCTATTGAAGGAGAGTCTTCACTAGTGGGTATGCATTCCTCATATGGATATTCATTGTATGGTTGTGCATGAGGTTCACTAGAGAAGGAAATTCGTACATGTTGCTATATGGATGGTCATGCATTGCATTCATTTCAAGCCTAGCATTTTGCTCCATGAGTGTTTCCATTATTGATTGCAAACTAGAGTTGGGGGAGTATAAAATTGTTCATCTCCCATTGTGGTGAATGATGCATGTGTGTAGGTTGATTATGGTCCCAATGATTGCCAGCATAATCACTTCTAGATAATTCGTACATTGGATTATCATGGCTTTCCCCAGACCTGCCTAAAATCATGGAAAATATAACAGTTCTCAAATAGGTGGTCTAAGCTACCACATAAGGTACAAGCATACATTTCATATTGCCTAGGAAAAATTAGATTCGACAGAGTTCTCATGTAATTGCCTTTCTAAAGCGTATACTTGAGCTTCTAATTGATCTAAAAGTGATGACTGGCTATGAGAAAAGTATTCATTTTCAACCCGTGGTGGATGATGCATGTGCTCACAATGATTAGGGTATGTGAGGCAGGGGGCCTGAGAAGGCTCATAATATTCCCTAAAATCACTATGGTATGTGGGAGTTCATACCGTGAGGCATGCCCGTAAGCAAGCTCTCTAATTGATTTGTTTCCATCCCAGCATGCACTAAAATCCCGACATGGTCTAGCAACTCAAATTGAACTCAAAGCCCAAGTTGTAGAGGGACTTAGTTTGGTTTAGTGGGTTTCATTTGGTTTTGTTGGGAAAGTACACCCCTGAACCGAGGATGAGGAGAGCCCATTTAGTTTAAGCCTAGTGGTTGTGCAAAACCCGGTTAAGTGGGAAGCCTAGAGATGGTGGGCTTCAGATGTTATGGAAAGCCCAGACATGTGGTGCTAGGTTTGGTTCTATCGCATGCCAGAAACCGCACGGCCCAGATTGGAGAAACCTAGCGGGTGTGGGTTCCAGCCCGGATGATGTGGGCTTCGTTTGTTTGCAGCCCGGAAAGGGCAGCTTAGTGATTTTGTGGGCTCGGTTTATGTAGAGTGGGCTTCGGCCAGGTGTGCAGCCCACTAGTTCTTTGCACACAATCTTTGCAACTTAGCTGGGTAGGTTAGCCGTTTACACAGTTCACAGGCTAGTTTATTGGATGCACCGCACAAGCAAAGCACAAATCGGGTAAGGTGAATAAAGATAACTCATGCAAGTTACAAAGACATGCTGGGCTTTAGTGCAAATTTCTCAGAGCACAGGACAACAATAGCAAGCTTTATGTTCTATACAAGATAGCAAAGATCGGCTAGGTGTGTAATCAAGACCAACCTAGTCAAGAACATGCACTCGCTACCACAACTCAATCAATACCACAGGTCACACATTTCAGAGTTGATTCACTTAATTGCAAGACTTGATGCTAATACGAGTTTAAAGATCAAACACAGGATATGCAGTTATTAGCAGGGTATAAACCTTTCACAAAGATGCACAAAGTTAATCAAAGAATTCACAAAGCTATTCACAAAGATGCTCGGGTTTGACAGATCAGGCTTGCAAACTCGGTAAGGCAAAGCAAGGTATGCGGTGATGGGTTATGCCTGGGCTTGGCTCAGGGGGTTATGGTATCAACTCACCTACTGGATTCCCTGGTAGCTTCAGCCAACTTGGCTGTCCAAGTTGTGACTCAAGACTTGGTACTGGGGGTCGGAGGATTAGAGCACAACTCACAAATTAACTACACTAACTCACAGCTTAATGGAGTTAGGCTCGAGCATTACAAGGTAATGCTTACCAGGTGGAGTAATACTTGGGTAAGCTCGGGGTTTAACAACACTTGGTTCAACAAAGTGACGGCTTCAAGTGGTCACACGAGTTCTGACAGATGAACCGATTGCGTAATGTACAAGGTGTCACTGACCTTAACAAGGTAACTTGTTGTCATGCATTCATGTCAATGAGTTCTAGGTTGACTAACCGGTTTTAGCTCCAATAACACTATGTTCGCTCATCTTCTTTCCTTGGGATTAGCTGGTGCCTCACACACTTGGCAGTACCTGTGAACTCAAGAGACAAGACAGTTCTCGTAAATGTCTGAGATGAAGCAAAGGATTTGAATTTTAACACTGGCACATGCATTGAGAGTATCTTGGACTATCGCGAGGGGATTTTTCGGGGGTGATAAGATAAGTTCTTTGGACCGAATGGGAACAAAAAGTTGACAATTAACACTCTAGCCACAGGTACCGAGGCTTATAAAGCCCTAGCTCTATGAAAAAAAAAATAAGATGCAAATGAGATGGATTAAATGCAAAATACAAGGATTATGCTAGGCTACACTACAAGGTAATGAAATATGCACTAGATGATACAACAATAGAAAACTAACAACTTAAGAAAAAATCAAAAATTTCAAAAAGAAAATCTTAAGCTCACCTGAGTGGTGAGTATAGAAAGGGTGATTAAAGATGCAAAGCAAAATTATGAGAATGCAAATGGAGTTAAGATAAACTAAAATGCAAAATAATATGCAAATGCAGGAAAAGAAACTAGCAACTAAGTGTTGATGGTGGATTTTCGTTAATGTTAAATTAAGTAAGTAACTTAAAATCATGCCCACATCTTGTAAAAGATAAAGCCGTTTATAAGTGACGAGGATACTCCTCACTTAATTCCTCCAGTTGGAGCATGCGTAACAATCCCTTCCTGTGGATTTCATATCACCTTTGTATTTCCTGTACCCATTATCAAAACAAGTGGCATGACGACCGAGTGTTACCCATACTGTAACACGAACCTCCAAGCACTATAATGAATCCATGTACGAAATACCCGTCAGCGATTCTCGGTGTGTTATACTAGCCCGAGCCCTCCCTGGTGTGTTATACTAGCCCGATTGAGCCCCTCTCACAGGTTATACTAGCCCGATTGAGCATCCTGACTTGATCAGATCAGCCCTGGATATGATTCGATCGCGATCATCCAACTCCACAAGCATGATTGATGACCACGTATCAATTCCATCACCCCAAGCGGTATGGAATACACACGGCCTTAGCTTGCCAAATATGATTCGATCGCAAACATCCAACTCCACAAGCATGATTGATGACTACGTATCAATTCCATCACCCCCTGCAGTATGGAATGCACACGGCCTTAGCTTGCCTGGATATGATCTAATCGCAAATGCCCCACTCCACAAGCATGATTGGGCGACCCGCATCAATTCCATCACCCCTGCTGTATGGAATACACACGGCCCGACCCGCATGGTCGACCATTGGCCTTGTTTGCCAAGAAACCGCCCATACCAAGCATTATGGGCGGAAAACCTAAATTAGGGGTTTGCGGCGTATGTGCCGCAAAATCGGTCTCAACCTGGCCATCTTCGCCAGTATAGATGGAGGGTGTAGATGTGGGACTCAAAGAGCCGGAGCATGTCGACACAATCACCATGTGACCCGCCACACTTGGCCAATCGGTCAAAGCCAAATCCGTGATTGGTTACAACAAAAACGTCCTCCCAAAGGAGCATAGTCGCGCGGCTTTGGGAATCCGAAAATTGGGTTTGAGCCATCACAGCGCGGCCCATCTTCTCCTCCCACGAATGGAGGGTCAGCGATTAGATTGAGCAAGGGTCGGTCACACCAAAGATGACCACCGTGGGCCCATCTACCTCCTCTTGCGGTCGGCCAAGGCACATCATTCCCGGCCAACCCAAAACGCACGCCAAATCTCGTGC
>JAJJWW010006665.1:0-25059 GCA_023531295.1 Papaver armeniacum | reverse complement strand
TACTTGAATGGCGTATCGGAGAGTCAAAGTTTGCTAAGCGGGCGAAACTGGTTGGCTGAAGTTGGTTATCCGATCCGTCACAATATGAGTAATATTTTTCTCATGAACCATCTCCAGTAGTGTGGGGTATTAGTTTTAGGATTTGTTTTTTGGATAAAGATAAAAGAGATTCTTTTTTTCCTATTGGTTTAGAAAAAATTATTTAAAAAATAATAATTAAAAAATAGTCAAAAAAAGATAACATGGAGGTCATTCCTAAGTCTAAATAAAACTTTCCTTAAAACCTTCATATTTATTTTGGCACCCTTCCTATTTTATAGAACCTACTATTGGAGATGAATTTAATCTAAATGAGGGTCTAAAATCCTATGTGTCAAAAAAAAAAAAAAAAAAAAACTCCCACCCTTTGTTGAAGATGCGATAAGCAAATTAACTTCATTAATTACTATTAATACTAAAGGTCACGATGAATACGATATGGGATACCTCTTCTTGACTAGGTACATGACAATACGTACCCCTTCAAACCATCCTTGTCCTCAAGGATGCGGTTAATAAAAATGGACCGCTGAAGATTATGTCTCCCTTTGTTGTCTCTTGTAGCATCACCCTCTTGTATATCTTAGCACCTAGCAAAAGAGAAAATGAACTCCATACTAGACACATAAATGGTTGGATACTTAGGCAGTTCTATTGTTGCATTGACCATCTTGGAAGTTTCCCTTCTGCCTGCTTGTATTATTTCCAGACTATTTCCTGTAGCTTCTGTTGGACTGCAGATCGTAATTATCACAAAATGTGACAACCTCCATTGGTGATCCAACAAATTCACTATACCATAAACTTTGAATATTGTAGTCCAGAAAGTCTCGATTCTCCCCTTCGTATGAGAATTTCTACCACTTCTTACTTATTGCAATTTCAATTTCACTCTGGTAGATGGGTTGTATAACACCCGAAGACATGTCGAGCACCCTAACCGACAAAATCCCATGTTATTTCCACTAGATTTCCGGCATTCAACGACCACAGTAAAAACCATTCAAATTTCCACCACCGAATATAATCATCCGCACTTTTGAAACATAAAGCAAAATGAGCACGAACTGAATTCATTTCATCTCTGCAAGGAGTTATGTCGTGTGCTTACCATTCTGTAAGTCTCTAATAATCCAGGTTTCCCCAAAACTTACCAAGTAGATCTCTAATAATCCAGGCACATACCTCTTAACTTGATCAAACACATAAGAATATACATCTTACATCTCCGCACATATAGCGGGAATACGATATGTGCAAATCTCCACCACAAAGAAACCATCAACACATTAGCTCATTTGGATTGTGAACCTCCCTAAGCCTGAATTGAGATCCCATTATCTTATTGTAATGATCTAGAAAATCGACCCAAGAAGAACATTCACACAAGAAGTATTTGTATCAAAATAGACGTCACTATCACCAACAAGATAAGAGAACCCCTTAACACTATCTAACTTCTTTCCTCGATCGAATGTCGAATAAGCACGGTGGATGATAATAGTAGAACATTCATCATTTAACAGTTGTGAGTGTTGATTAATATTACCTTTAAATTTGTCTCAATCTCATCAAAAATCATGGTCTTCAGTTTCTTATAATATTGCTGGCAAACGAAAATATAACGCTTATATAATTAGTTGTATCCCGTATAATATTTGAACACCCTTACTTTCCGCACACAAGAATAATTGTACAATCACTAATTACAACAAGCATCTCCTGGATTTACACTACCCTACAAGAAATTTTTCCCAGCCATCGATTCTCATGTCCACATACATCTGAGCAAATTAGTTTGGTTGAAAGACGACATCGTCATATCCGTGAAACTGGTCTTACTCTTTTATCTATGCTTATGTTCGTATGTCTTACTGATGTCGTTTTGAAAGTTGTTGTAGAAAGTGGTAGTAAAGATTCATTCAACTCAGACTTGTAAAGGTTTGATTTAAGAAAATACTAAAAACAAAGAAAATATATTCACGAGTTTGTCACAAATATCGAGAGATTACTGAGACTCAGGGATTCCACCATAACTCATTCATGCGATTCATATATTTATTCCAAACAATTATAGCTCAAATAATACTGACTCTAATTCTTTGCCAAGGTTGATTCTTAAAAGATTGACTGTAAATCACTAGCATGACGCATCAAAAGCACTTAGACCATGCATACATCATCATACGACATGACAATCAATTAAGAAAAATCATAAAACGATTGATAATAGTGCAAGTAGTCATAAAAGAATTAATTATAATTACCACATGCATGAAATATGGCTTCCTCCGTCATCCCAGCGTTGGGGTTTAGCTCCTCATATTATTCACGTGCTCAAAATAATTGTTCATACCTCAAATAGGTGAAAAACAAGAGAAAACTAATAAAGAAGACAGTTTGCAACGATGTAGAGGCGTTACAAACAGCTCTTACAACGGGTGGTGAACTGTTACAGAGAAAAGATGACAAGTTTATGATGTATGTTATCTAAGATTGTTGAACAACGATACTTTTATTGTGTTGTTTAAATACGACTGCTTCTGCGACTGTCTTCGTCTGTCCAATGTTCTTCACCTTCGTCTTCTTCCCTGAAAGTGCAGAGCTCGTCTGCAACTTTCTTTCTTCGCTCTGCAACCTCCCTTTTGGCCCCCAAAACTCCCGACAGTTGCCTGTGACTCGTCCTACCCTTTTATACAGCACAGGGTAATTAAATCCCGAGAATCTCTATCTTTTCTTCGACCAAAAGCTACGGGAAAATATTTCCTTTCTTTTTGTTTCACGCGGCTTCTCTGGTCTACCCAAACTCCAACAGACCTTATAAAGATACCATACGTTCAATCCTATACGTTAAATCCTCTCCTAACTCTTCCCGGAACTCCCAGATGCACACGTAACTTCCAAAGATAACTCAAAGCAATGCCGAGAATACCTCACGTCCATGTTTAGCTTCAACCTGATTATTCAGCCCATTGTAATCGATCCAAATGCATGTATCAACCCTGTTTGGTCAACTAGTATCCAGTCCACCACAAATATGCCATTAAATCTCACTAGAACAGCTCCAAATTCGAATCCAAAAACTTCCAGTGGCTGCAAACAGTTTTCCCGCGTTTTTTTCTATTTTGAAATGTTAAAGATGAGTGCCCCTTAACCGTCTGTGGGGTGCGAATAGTAGATGCTCTGGAAATGGGTTGCCCCTTAGTAATTGAGTACCCACCCTATCCAAAATGGGGTCTCAGATAGTAATTTTCTCCCACGAGCGCAAAACCACTTTTCGAGCCAATTTCGCGCAAAAGCTTATTTCTCCAAAAACACCTACAAAAACATAAAATACCAAAATAAGCGCAAAATCGAAAATAACATTACGAGAATTGAGACTAAAATAGACACATAAATGCGTCCATCAAATACCCCAAACTTATTATTGCTAGTCCTCGAGCAAATGAAAACTAGAAAATAAAATCCTAACTCAATGTCGTAGGCATCAAGCCGATTGCATTTAGCGTATGCAACAAGCCTTTAAACCCCTAGGTGGCCCTAGTGGCCGAGTTATAGTCTCGGGAGGGTTTTCAAGAGATATACCTGATGTGATTTTGAAAGTTGTTGTAAAGTGGTAAGAAAGATGTCGTTCACTCAGACTTGTAGAGATTCGATTTTAGAATTTAAGTAAAATAAGATTGATTTCAAGATTATAGAGAATCTGAGACAATGGATTCCACCATCAACCAATTATCAGTGATTCAGTCAATAACAATAATTATGCAACTCATACATTCAGTTTGATTCTAAAATATTGCCTAGACAAGTAGATTCTTAAAACAATACAGTAAATCGAAAGCATGGACCATCAAAAAGACTTAACCTAAGCATGACCCATCAATTGAAAAAACACAACTACTTAATCGAATCATATAATCAATTTACCAAAGGTGCAAATAATCATAAAAGAATTGCAATTATTAAGTTAAATAGAATTTACCTCATAATAATTGGAAAAAGCGGCTTCTCCTCCACCTCAAAGAATGGGTTTAGCTCCTCATGTTATTCACGTGCTCAAAATAGGTATTCATAGCTCAAAAGGGTGAAAAACAAGAGAAAACTAATGACTTCCGACTTGTTTACAAGCGTTGTATGAGCTGTTACAAACAAATGTTACAATGTTGTTACTGATAAACGATATCCTAAAACTGCAACAGAATATAAGATTTCTGAGAGTTGTCGTGTAGTAGATTCTGCGGACCGGTTTACACATGATGCATACGTAAGGTCCAATGTTCTTCGTGTTCTTCCTCTACACCAAAGAATAATAATTTCTGAAGCTCCTCCGATTCTTGCTCTGCCGCCTTCTACCGTACCTCTGACGACCCCAAACCTCGATGCAGCTCTATGATTTCTCCCCACTCTTTATATACACGGCAACCCCGATTAAACCCGATATAATTCTGTTTTTTTTCTCTTCCTCAGAAAGCTACGGGAATTGGCTATTTTTTCTCTGACAAGCTCCGATATTTCTTCTCCCTAACTCCTTCACGCGTATGCAGCCGTCGATACACTCCTAAACTGGCTAGAATCGAATATACAGCCAAGAAACTCCCTTGCTCTCCACGTTCTTTCCTTATTTCATTCAAACAAAACCCCGAATATCCACTTCCCATGTTTAGATAAATCTCCATTTATTACGTGAGTAATCAAGTATTGACCCCTGTATTATCAAGACAAGCCAATCCAATCAATCCCAACCGAAAACAGCTATTAAATCTCATTAAGTCTCTTCCATAACTTTCAGAAAATACGCGGTGGTCAAGTTAAGTTTTCCCGCTAAACTGAACTTTTGAATTGGTGAAGAAAGGTCACCTTATCCCGCTCTTTGGGGTGCGAATAGTACATGCCCAGGGTTACCCCCTTATCCAAAATGAGTCCGAATAGTAATTTTCTCTCATGAGCGCAAATACCACTTTTCGAGCCAATTTTTCCAAAAAAGCTTATTTATCCAAAAAACACCTACAAATACATAAAATAGCAAAATAAGCACAAAATCGAACACTAACAATATACATAATTGAGATTATATTAGACACATAAATGTGTCTGTCAAATACCCCAAACTTATTATTGCTAGTCCCGAGCAAATCAAATGTACAAAATAAAATCCTAACTCACTTATCAGCAGGCACCGTCGATTGCATTTCTTGCAGTATGCAATAAGCCTTTAAACCCCTAGGTGGCCCTAGTAGCCGAGTTATAGTCTCGGGAGGGTTTTACCGGAGGTGTACCCACAAAACCTTTACTCGGACTTTAGCTATCTACGCAGAACCTTGGAAAGCACTAAACAATCTCCTTGGTTGGCATACTTATTGACTACGGGAGGAAGTACCACGATGCGAAATTCCAATTCTTTGTATTATCTAGTTTGCACTCAAGCATACTAAAATTCATATATAAGTCACAAATCTCTACTCGGATAGTTTCTGGACATCATAACCGGAGTCAACCAATCACATGGATAGATTAAGAAGATGGATATAAAGAAAAACATAGATGGTTTTGTTGTTAACTAAGGTGAACAGTGTTTCTCATATCTGTCTGAAGGCCACTGCCAAAATGAACCTATCCTAATGGACTGAGATACTAGTCTGACTAATACCAACACACTGGCATATACAAGGGAACCAGTGGTCGATAATCCTAACTCTAGGTCAACACAGCTGGCATATACAAGGGTTCCAGTGGTCGACTTTATTGAATTTATTCCGGTTGGTCTGATGGTCCGGTCTCAATTTTTTTTTTTTTTTTTTTTTTTGTATCTCAATCACTCTAGTTCACCCTAGCAGTGGTAACAACTTGAATCGTGAGCCCCACCTAATCACTTAGACAAACATATTTTAAAGAAAACAAAATAAAAATAGAAGTGAAAAAGGATTCAACGAGATATGGCGAAACTACCGTGTTTTTTCTTTAATTCTAACACCGAGCTCTGTGCTTTTATGAATAGACTCTTTAGATGTTTCCATCTAATCGATTGGTTCATCAACTCCTACAACCAAAATGCTTCCATCCACTTAGATTGGTTAGTGCCATCCTTAATAAGCATAATTTCTAAATCTGGTTTAACAATGCAACTAAAACTTTCTCCCATACCCCCAAACTTAAATCTAACATTGTCCTCAATGTTCTAAAGATAAAATTATAAGCATGAACAAGGAGAACCTGTTACCATTTTAAGTAAAAGAGTTAAAGAAAGATATTGCAAGTCGTCGCATGAATATTGGGTTACCTCCCCAGAAGTGCTAAGTTTAAAGTCTTGACCCGGACTAAGAAAGGATTAGTCACCTTATAAAATCATAAAGTAATAGCCAAATATTTGTGGGTCATCAAAACCAAATAGAGCTATCACAAGTAAAAGGAATCTGCAACATGCCAAGAAAATTAACAAATGAAGCACACCCTTGTCTAGTTTCTGTTTAAGATAACTACATCTAGCCGTGGTTCGAGGTTCGAGGCTCTATAACTGGGTCGAGATAAAATATTTTCATGTCTTTGGAATTCCTCAAAGCTAAGATCCGATTCAGGGGTATTGAAGTCTGGAAAAACTCAAATAAAAACTTAGAAACACAAATAAATAACTTTGAATAATTGCGGATCCTTAAAGTCAATCAGTTTTGACTCACAATTGACCACGATGAAACTGGCGGTCAATCATAAGAAAACGTGTCATTTCTATTCTCCTAAAATAATTAGGTTTGGTCTCAGAACTTAATAACTGACACATTTTGAACTCATACATTCCCACAATTGGTTGAAAAATATTTGGTGGGAAAACAAAATCAATCTGGGTATCATAGTTCAAGGCTAACCACATCAACCAGAGGATGGGTTTCTAACAACCGAACTTCCTAGCATGGACATCACTAGGTTCAGGAAAACGTGTATGAAGATAATCTTTTAAAATAGTTGAGGCACATATGTCAAGTCCCAAGTGAGGGACCTTTCTAAGAGTGAAGGCACATGGATAATGATAATCACCCCCAAACTTAGAGTTTTCAGTGTCTCTAGAAAGACTAGTCACAACTTCCCTAATTTCAAGGTTATCTGATTCCTGAAAATGGTCAATTGATTCTTCTAAGTCGGGTTCATCCTCACTCATCTCTACGAGTTCATTTTCTTTGTCTAAGACTAATGTTTCTAAATCGCTAGACTCTAAAACAATATTCTCAATAAACTCGTTCCTCAAAACTATCATCGGCTTCGTAATCATAAGGGAATACTACATCGTCTAAAAACGGTATGTCTAGTCAAATCCTCGTCCTTTTGAATAGGTGAATAATTATTAAAATTATTTGGAATTGAACTAGAAATAATATTATCATTGTAAAGCTCAATTGGAGTAACAAATTCCTGATCACTATGCCTACTTATTTCAAATTCTTCATCAACACTATCCTCATCATAATCATTATAATAAAATGAAAATGGTTGAACCTCATCTAAAGTAGTGTTACCAATTCTAACCTCGTCATCTTGATTATGCAAATAACTATCCTCATTTTCAAGGGTACTATTGGGAACACTATATTGGAAATTAAGACTATCTTGAGCATTTCTTTCCTGGGCCTCTAACAGCATTTTCTGAGTAGATTCACATGACTTCCTGATTTTATCTAGGAAAGAAGGTTCACACGTTGCATTGCTTTCGTCCATAACTAAGTTATTCATTTATGCTAACTTACGTGTCGCCTCGGCTAACTTTACGTGTTGACTCTAGTAGAGAGGAATTTTGCTCGGCCTTAATGGGGTGGGAATATGGATAGTAATTGGGCTCACCATGGTATGGACCATAACCTTCAAAAGGCTGATGTTCCAAACCACTATTCACATTATGGTCAAAGTAGTAACGTCGATTTGAAACTTCGATCGGATATTCGTATCGGCTATTTTAATACGATTCGACATTCTATTTGCGGGGTGTGAGTTGTCACACAAAATAAAACCCACCGGCAGGGGATTCGTGGGTGGATAGAGTCTTACCTCCGTGCATCAGACGGGCGATGAACCGTTGAAGTCGACTCGGGCCCTTTGACTCCTATGTCGAGTGTCTTGAACCCGAGTGCATAGACAATATGGGTAATTGTCCTCCTTCTCCAAAACAGTTTTATATTTAAAGGTACCCTTCTTTAGGGTTTAAAAATAATGTCTAAAGTCCCAAAAATGTCCAAAGAGTCCAAAAATAAAAAGAAAAATTACAAAAATAATTATATACCCTAATACAGTTTTCGAAAAACCCTAAAAAAATAAATAAAAATAAAATTCTTTCTCTTTTCCTCGTTTCTTTTCGCTTTGTCTTTGACTCCAAGTCTTTAATTATTCACCAAATCTTTGGCTCAGCTTTCTTTTCGATCCGAGATCCAAACACAAACCACAAGACAAATACCCAAGAAAACGTAAAATAGAACAAAAGAATAAAAAACTAAAAAAGAAAAAGAAAAACAAATCTAAAACACTAAAAACAAGTCCGCGTCGGCGGCGCCAAAAATTGATGTGATTTTGAAAGTTGTTGTAAAGTGGTAAGAAAGATGTCGTTCACTCAGACTTGTAGAGATTCGATTTTAGAATTTAAGTAAAATAAGATTGATTTCAAGATTATAGAGAAAACTGAGACTATGGATTCCACCATCAACCAATTATCAGTGATTCAGTCAATAACAATAATTATGCAACTCATACATTCAGTTTGATTCTAAAATATTGCCTAGACAAGTAGATTCTCAAAACAATAGCTGTAAATCGAAAGCATGGACCATCAAAGACTTAACCTAAGCATGACCCATCAATTGAAAACACAACTACTTAATCAGAATCATATAATCAATTTCAGTTCAGTTGCAAATAATCATAAAAGAATTGCAATTATTAAGTTAAATAGAATTTACCACATAATAATTGGAAAACGGCAGCTATTCAGTCGCCTCGGCAATGGGGTTTAGCTCCTCATGTTATTCACGTGCTCAAAATAGGTATTCATAGCTCAAAAGGGTGAAAAACAAGAGAAAACTAATGACTCGGACGAGTTTGCAACGTTGTAATGAAAGTTACAAACAAGCTGTTTACAATCTTTATTCACGAAATGATATACGAAAATCTTTTGTAGAATATAAGACTGCTGGAGAGTTGTTCCGTGTAGTAGATTCTGCGACCGATTTCTGCGACATACACGGAAGGTCCAATGTTCTTCGTGTTCTTCCTCTACACCAGCAGCAACAATTTCCTGAAGCTCCTCCGATTCTTCTCTGCAGCTTCCACCGTACCTCTGTATCGACCCCAAACCCTCGACAGCCCTCTATGATTTCTCCCCACTCTTTATATACACGGCAACCCCGATTAAACCCGATATAATTCTATTTTTTTTCTCTTCCTCAGAAAGCTACGGAATTGGCTATTTTTTTCTCCGACAAGCTCGATATTTCTTCTCCCTAACTCCTTCACGCGTATGCAGCCGTCGATACACTCCTAAACTGGCTAGAATCGAATATACAGCCAAGAAACTCCCTTGCTCTCCACGTTCTTTCCTTATTTCATTCAAACAAAACCCGGTAATATCCACTTCCCATGTTTAGATAAATCTCCATTTATTACGTGAGTAATCCGAGTATTGACCCTGTATTATCAAGACAAGCCCAATCCAATCAATCCCAACCGAAAACAGCTATTAAATCTCATTAAGTCTCTTCCATAACTCGGGCCGAAAATAGGCGGTGGCTGGTTAAGTTTTCCACCAAAACTAAACTTTTGAATCAAGGTGAAGAAAGGTCGCCCCTTATCCTGCTATCTTTTGAGGTGCGAAATAGTACATGCCACAGGGTTACCCCTTATCCAAAATGAGAGTCCGAATAGTAATTTTCTCTCATGAGCGCAAATACCACTTTTCGAGCCAATTTTCCCGCAAAAGCTTATTTATCCAAAAACACCTACAAATACATTAGCCAAGAGCCAATCTTGTATCAAATAATGCATTAAGTCAGTTGGGTGGATGACCTTGAAAATGTACAGCCAACATGGCTAAAGATCGGGTTGGAAGTGGACGGCCAACATGGCCTTAGGACATCGATTTTAGTTGTGGACGGCCAACATGGCCGGACATCGGGTTGAGGTGGACGGCCCTGGCGGGCCAGTGAACTCGCATGTGAGCGGAGTGAATGTCTACGACCATCTTGGCCGGTTATTCGAAATTCATGGAAACTTGCCATGAATAGTGAAGCAAGCATGTCAATATGCTCCCCTTTCCATACTTGTAGAAATTCCATTAAGACATATATAGGGAGCGTAGTTGGTTGAAGTTGCATATGCGGACTATGTACCAAGTAAGCTTCATAGCTTAGCTGGAAGAGTATAAATGATGCCTAAGGCTCATTTATAGTTGCGTAGCCTCGCGAAGTGGGCATTTGGTGCTTAGGCATCATTATGCCATATTGCGGACTCGATGATGCATCACTTGGATGTATTTGACGGAACGACCTATACGGACTAGGCCATTACCACTATTGCTTGGCCACGGCCTAGTAAACGAGTTTGAATAAGTTGCTTGTCCATTCGCGGATGAACTACGGTCCGTGCTTGATCCCTTTAGAGTAGGGAAGGGTATGTAGGCGGCCAGAAATGAGTTGCGGCATTGCCGGTCCAGACTTTGTTGCTCATATCATCTAACCGTGAGATGATTGCGACATTCTGGCCTCTCATATCATCGGCTCGGTAGCTCGGCGTAAGAGATGATTGTGGCCATACTTGATGAGGCTTAGTTGCATGCCAGCAAGTGGATGCTCATACTTCCTATCAAGCCACAAAGAGAAAGCTATAGCCTATCTGGAGGCGAAAAACCCGAGTGTCGTAATTTAGCACAAGAGGAGTCCATTTTGATGAGAAACGTCCCAAAGATCAAGACATGTGATCTATGGATCCACATGGTCACCAGAATTTAGCCAAATTCCATAGTTTAAAGCCTCAAAAGGCCGTTTTTGCCGTATTAAGCAAGTTTTGCTTTCTTAATAAACCCTTTTGAGGAACAAGGGTAAGTTGGAATGGTGTGGAAGCTAAGTTAGCTGCATCATGCTCCACGAGCATACTTGCAAGGGCAGAATGAACGTGCATTTTCCTAGCTTTAAAGGCCCGGATCGTAGCTTCATCATGGCGCACTGGAGTTACGGCCATGGGGCAACGCGCCAAAGGCGTAATTTTTCGGTCGTTCACAGTTGGTATCAGAGCAAGTTCCGAGAAAACTCTATGGACTTGTGCGGAATGGACTCATTGGAAAACTTAAAGTTGGATAGTAGGCCAACTTGCTCGCGGGGAAAGAGTTTGTAAGCTGCTGGGCAGGTTACTTTGCAAATCGAGTTGAGCTTGTATAAGTCACGTGAGTTTGCCCGGGCCTCTGTGGCACCCCGCTTCGAGCATCCTAAGACCGTGCCGGGACGGTGGGTAGACAATGGGACTGATCATCCGCACACGTTAGCACTTTGGCCAAGGGTGTGCGTTGTCGAGCCCGGCTAGCATCCCACTTACGAGTGGCAACCCGATAAATCCGTCGGGGACGGTGGCTTGCATCCAACCTGCACTGGCATTAGAGATTGGTCCTCACAGTGTTGCGTTGAGTTTTGCCTTGTCATTTCGATGACATCTTTCAACTTGTGAACCTTAGGGATTCCTGGGTGGCAGTATGGGATGCTATCTAGGATACCTTGTCGAGATATCCTCTTGGCACTAGCCAATTGCGATTCTTGGTTTTGTTGTGGGCACTTATTGAATTCTGGGCAGGTGGTATGGGACATGTGCTCAAGGTCTAAATTTTTGTTCATGAAAACTTGAAGAAACACGTGATTTGTGACCATCTGGTATGGGACTTTTTGCTCGGGAAATCCAACTCGAAGAGATTGTCCACAATAGTTATGGTTTTGAATTTCGGGGACGAAATTCTTTGAAGGGTGTGATAATGTAACACCCGGTGTTTTTAGCATGGAGCATGCTAAAAGATGCGCCATTTGCTTAAATGAAGCTTCATCCAAAGCTTCCTTTGCAAGATGAGATGCATTTGGCCCTAGGCCATATCTGGTGCCAAGTAAGGCACATCGCATATGCATATTGGCTAAGGCCAATATGGCATTGGTTGGAAGCTACATTAGCCAAGAGCCAATCTTGCATCAAATGATGCATTAGGTCAGTTGGGTGGATGACCTTGAATATGTACAGCCAACATGGCCGAACATCGGGTTGGCAGTGGACGGACAACATGGACGTACATCGGGTTGGCTGTGGACGGCCAACATGGCCGGACATCGGGTTGGCTGTGGACGGCCAACATGGCCGGACATCGGGTTTGCAGTGGACGACCCACATGGCCGGACAGTGAACGCATGTGAACCAGGAGTGAATGTACATCCATCTTGGCCGGTTGTTCGGAAGTTCATGGCAACGGCCATGAATAGTGAAGCAAGCATGTCAATATGCTCCCTTTCCATACTTGTAGAAATTCCATTATGACATATATAGGGAGGGGTAGTTGGTTGAAGGTGCATATGCGGACTATGTACCAAGTAAGCTTCATATCATAGCCGGAAGAGTACAAATGATGCCTAAGGCTCATTTATAGTTGCGTAGCCTCGCGAAGTGGGCATTTGGTGCTTAGGCATCATTATGCCATATTGCGGACTCGATGATGCATCACTTGGATGTATTTGACGGAACAGCCTATACGGACTAGGCCATTACCACTATTGCATAGCCACGGCCTAGCAAACGAGTTGGAATAAGTTGCTTGTCCATCGAGGATGAACTACGGTCCGTGCTTGATCCCTTTAGAGTAGGGAAAGTGCGTAGGCAGAATGAATGAGTTGCAGCATTGCCGGTCCAGCACTTTGTCGCTCATATCATCTAACTATGAGATGATTGCGACATTCTGACCTATCATATCATCTGGCTCGGTAGCTCGACGTAAGAGATGATTGTGGCCATACTTGATGAGGCTTAGTTGCATGCCAGCAAGTGGATGCTCATACTTCCTATCAAGCTACAAGAGAAAGCTATAGCCTATACGGGAGGCGAAAACCCGAGTGTCGTAATTTATCTAAAGAGGAGTTCATTTTGATGGGAAACGGCCCAAAGATCAAGACATGTGATCTATGGATCCACATGGTCACCAGAATTTAGCCAAATTCCATAGTTTAGAGCCTCAAAAGGCCGTTTTTGCCGTATTAAGCAAGTTTTTGCTTTCTTAATAAACCCTGTTGCGAAACAAGGGTAAGTTGGAACGGTGTGGAAGCTAAGTTAGCTGCATCATGCTCCACGAGCATGCTTGCAAGGGCGAATAAACGTGCATTTTCCTAGCTTTAAAGGCCCGGATCGTAGCTTCATCATGGCGCACCGGGGGAGTTACGGCCCGCGGGGCAACGCGTCAAAGGCGTAATTTTCCGGTCCGTCACAGTTGGTATCAGAGCAAAGTTCCGAGAAACTCTAGGGACTTGTGCGGAATGGACTCATTGGAAAACTTAAAATTGGAGAGTAGGCCAACTTCTGCACGGGAAAGAGTTTGTAACTGCTGGGCCAGTTACTTTGAAAATCGAGTTGAGCTTGTATAAGTACTGTGAGTTTGCCAGGACTTGTGGCACCCCGCTTACGAGCATCCAGGAAGACCGTCTGGGGCGGTGGGTAGACAATGGGACTGATCATCCCCACGTTGGCACTGGCCAAGGGTGTGCGTTGTCAGGCCCGGCTAGCATCCCACTTACGAGTGGCAAACTAGTAAATCCGTTAGGGACGGTGGCTTGCATCCAACTGCACTGACATTAGAGATTGGTCCTCACAGTGTTGCGTTGAGTTTTGCCTTGTCATTTCGATGACATCTTTAAACTTGTGAACCTTAGGGATTCCTGGGTGGTAGTTTGGGATGCTATCTAGGATACCTTGTCGAGATGTCCTCTTGGCACTAGCCAATTGCGATTCTTGGTTTTGTTGTGGGCACTTTTTGGATTGCTGTGCAGGTGGTATGGGACATGTGCTCTGAGGTCTAAATTGTTGTTCATGAAAACTTGAAGAAACACGTGATTTCTGAGTATCTGGTATGGGACTTTTGCTCAGGAAATCCAACTCGAAGAGATTGTCCACAATAGTTATGGTTTTGAATTTCGGGGACGAAATTCTTTGAAGGGGTGTGATAATATAACACCCGGTGTTTTTAGCATGGCGCATGCTAAAAGATGCGCCATTTGCTTAAATGAAGCTTCATCCAAAGATTCCTTTGCATGATGAGATGCATTTGGCCTAGGCTATATCTGGTGCCAAGTAAGGCACATCGCATATGCATATTGGCTAAGGCCAATATGGCATTGGTTGGAAGCAACATTAGCCAAGAGCCAATCTTGTATCAAATGATGCATTAGGTCAGTTGGGTGGATGACCTTGAATATGTACAGCCAACATGGCTAAACATCGGTTTGGAAGTGGACTGCCAACATTGTCGGACATCGGGTTGGTAGTGGACGGCCAACATGGCCGGACATCAGGTTGGCAGTGGACAGCCCACATGGCCGGACATCGGGTTGGTAGTGGACAACCCACATGGCCGGACAGGTGAACGGCATGTGAGCCGGGGCTGAATGTCTGGCCATCTTGGACGGTTATTCGAAATTCATGGCAACGACCATGAATAGTGAAGCAAGCATGTCAATATGCTCCCCTTTCCATACTTGTAGAAATTCCATTAAGACATATATATATGAAGGGTAGTTGGTTGAAGGTGCATATCACGGACTATGTACCAAGTAAGCTTCATAGCTTAGCCAGAAGAGTATAAATGATGCCTAAGGATCATTTATAGTTTCGTAGCCTCGCGAAGTGGGCATTTGGTGCTTAGGCATCATTATGCCATATTGCGGACTCGATGATGCATCACTTGGATGTATTTGACTGAACGGCCTATACGGACTAGGCCAGTACCAGTATTGCTTAGCCACGGCCTAGCAAACGAGTTGGAATAAGTTGCTTGTCCATTCGCGGATGAACTATGGTCCGTGCTTGATCCATTTAGAGTAGGGAAGGGTACATAGGCAGCCGCAATGAGTTGCAGCATTGCCGGTCCAGCACTTTGTCGCTCATATCATCTAACTGTGAGATTATTGTGACATTCTGGCCTCTCATATCATCTGGATCGGTAGCTCGACGTAGAGATGATTGTGGCCATACTTGATGAGGCTTAGTTGCATTCCGACAAGTGGATGCTCATACTTCCTCAAGCTACAAATAGAAAGCTATAGCTTATCCGGAGGCGAAAAACTCGAGTGTCGTAATGTGACAGACCGTTAAATTACGCTTTTGGCGCGTTGTCCCAGCAGGCCGTATTTCCCCGATGCGCCATGATGAAGCTAAGATCTGGGCCTTTAAAGCTAGGCAAATGCACGTTCATTCGCCCTTGCAAGCATGCTTGTGGAGCATGATGCATCTAACATAGCTTCCACACCGTTCCAACTTACCCTAGTTCCGCAAAAGGGTTTATTAAGAAAGCAAAAACTTGCTTAATACGGCAAAAACGGCCTTTTGAGGCCTAAACGATGGAATTTGGCTAAATTCTGGTGACCATGTGGCAACATGTCTTGATTTTTGGGTCCTTTCCCATCAAAATGGACTCCTCTTGAGCTAAATTACGACACTCGGGTTTTTAGCCTATGTTGAACGCCTTGATAGGAAGTCCGGTGAATGGAATGCAACTTGCCTCATCAAGTTTGGCCACAATCATCTCTTACGTCAAGCTACCGAGCTTAGAAGATATGAGGGGCCAACGTGCTGAACCGGTAATGCTGCAACTCATTGCGGCTCCCTACGTACCCTTCTCTACTCTAAAGGGATCAAGCACATACCGTAGTTCATCCTCGAAGGGACAAGCAACTTAAACCAACTCGTTTGCTTGGTCGTGGCCAAGAAAAAGTGGTAATGGCCTAGTCCGTATAGGCCGTTCCGTCAAATACATCCAAGTGATGCATCATCGAGTCCGTGGAATGGCATAGTGATGCCTCAGCATCATATGCTCTATTCGTAAAGGCTGCGACTAAGAATGAGGCCCCAGCATCATTCATGCGATTCAGCCCACAAGCCATGAAGCTTACTCATTGCATAGTCCGCATATGCCCTTCAACCAACTACCCCTCCCTTTATATGTCTTAATGGAATTTTTACAAGTATGGAAAGGTGAGCATATTGACATGCTTGCTTCACTATTCATGGCCGTTGCTATGAATTTCTGAATGATCGGACAAGAAGGTTGTACATTCAATCTCTTGGCTCACATGCTATTCAACCTGTCACGGTTTATATGGGCCGTCCCTCTTCCAACACGATGTCCAGCCATGTTGGTCGCCTTGCCAAACCGATGTCGGCCATGTTGTCAGACAATGGCAACACATTGGCCAAGGGCCATGTTCCTTTTTCCTACGCGGAAGCTTTGGATGAAGCTTCATCACAAGCAAATGGCGCGTCTTTTTAGCATCTTGCGCGCTAAAACACGAGTGTTACATTATCACATCCTTCAAAGAATTTCGTCCCCCGAAATTCAAAACCAAAACTATTGTGGACAATCTCTTCCAGTTGGATTTCTGACAAAAGTCCCATACCGGATGCTCCCGGAAATCACGGGTTTCTTCAAGTTGTCATGAACAACAATTTAGACCGTCTCGAGCACATGTCCAATACCACCTGCCGGGAATCTAAGAAGTGCCCACAAAAAAACCAAGAATCGCAATTGGCGGTGCCAGAGGATATCTCGACAAGGTATCCTAGATAACATCCCATACTACCACCCAGAATCCCTAAGGTCCACAGGTTGAAAGATGTGACAAGGAAAACTCAGCGCAACACCTGTGAGGACAATCTCTAATGCTGATGCGGTTGGATGCAAGCCACCGTCCCTAAATTCTGGGTTGCTACTCGTAAGAAGTGGGATGCTAGCTGGCTCGACAACGCACCCTTGGCTGATGCCAACGTGTGGGATGATCAGTCCCATTGTCTACCCACCGTCCTAGATGGTCTTCCGGATGCTCGTAAGCGGGGTGCCACAGAGGCCTGGCAAACTCACAGTACTTATACAAGCTCAACTCGATTCGCATAGTAACTGCCAGTGATTACAAACTCTTTCCGCGCAAAAGTTGGCCTTCTCCAACTTTAAGTTTCCCTTAAGGAAAATACTGTGATGAGTCCACTCCGCACGAGTCCCTAGAGTTTTCTCGGAACTTGCTCGATACCATCTGGGCGACGGAACGAAAATTACGCCTTTGCGCGTTTCCCGGGCGTAACTCCCCGTGCGCCATGATGAAGCTACGATCCAGGCCTTTAAAGCTAGGCAAATACACGTTCATTCGCCCTTGCAAGCATGCTCGAGCATGATGCAGACTAACTTAGCTTCCACAACGTTCCAACTTACCCTTGTTCCTAAAGGGTTTTTAAGAAACCAAAAACTTTCTTAATACGGCAAAACGGCCTTTGAGGCCCTAAATGATGGAATTTGGCTAAATTCTGGTGACCATGTAGATCTAAAATCAACATGTCTTGATCTTTGGGTCGTTTCCATCAAAATGGACTCCTCTTGAGCTAAATTACGACACTGGGTTTTTAGCCTATGTCAACGCCTTGATAGGAAGTCCGTGAATGGAATGCAACTTGCCTCATCAAGTTTGGCCACAATCATCTCTTACGTCGAGCTACCGAGCTTAGATGATATGAGGGGCCAACGTGCTGGACCGGTAATGCTGCAACTCATTGCGGCTGCCACGCACCCTTCCCTACTCTAAAGGGATCAAAGAACTGACCGTAGTTCATCCTCGGAGACAAGCAACTTAAACCAACTCGTTTTCTAGGTCGTGGCCAAGCAAAGTGGTAATGACCTAGTCCGTATAGGTCGTTCCACAAATACATCCAAGTGAAGCATCATCGAGTCCGTGGAATGGCATAGTGATGCCTCAGCATGATATGCTCCATTCGTAAGGCTGCGCAACTAAGAATGAGGCATGAGCATCATTCATACAGTTCTGGCCAACCTATGAAGCTAATTACTCGGTACATAGTCCGCATATGCACCTTCAACCAACTACCCCTCCCTATATATGTCTTAATGGAATTTTTACAAGTATGGAAAGGGGAGCATATTGACATGCTTGCTTCACTATTCATGGCCGTTGCCATGAATTTATGAATGACCGGACAATAAGGTTGTACATTCAGTCCTGGATCACATGCCAGTTCCACTGTCCGGCCATGTGGGCCGTCCTCTGCCAACCCGATGTCAAGCCATGTTGGTCGTCCACTGCCAACACGATGTCCGGACATGTTGGCCGTACAATGCCAACACATTGGCCAAGGGCCAATGTTCCTTTTTCCTACGCAACTAAGCTTTGGATGAAGCTTCATCACAAACAAATGTCGCATCTTTTAGCATGCGCCATGCTAAAAACACAGGTGTTACATTATCACACCAAAGAATTTCGTCTCAAATTCAAACCAAAACTATTGTGGACAATCTCTTCAAGTTGGATTTCTGAGCAAAAGTCCCATACCCGATGCTCGAAATCACGGGTTTCTTCAAGTTGTCATGAACAACAATTTGAACAAATCTGAGCACATGTCCAATACCACCTGCCCGGGAATCTAAAAAGTGCCCACAACAAAACCAAGAATCGCACCTGGCCAAAGTTTGAAGGGATATCTCGACAAGGTATCCTGTGTAACATTCCATAATACCACCCAGAATCCTAAGGTCCTGGGTTGAAAGATGTCATCGAAATGACAAGGCAAAACTCAACGCAACACTGTGAGGACAATCTCTAATTCCAAAGTTGGATACAAGTACATCATTCACGACAAATTTCTGTCAGTTCTTATTATTGAAAAATGATATTGGTACACGATTAAAAATCATATCGTATTATTTACCTTAGATTTTGAGTTTTACTGCGGTGTTACTAAAGCCCCCTGCGACGGAAAGTTTATAAAACCTTGTTACAAAATGACTATTGGGAAAATGACTAATAAATTCTAAAACAAATCATCAAGTAGTTTTGCAATAATTTATTCAATATGTGTTCTTGAATAATTGATACATTGAATCGCTTTTAATAAAATCATTTGCTATTATTTGAGTAACCGTAATAGTTTTATGAAAACTGTCATAAAAACAGATAAAGGCAAAAATTTATAGTGAAACTACCACCACCTCCAACACCACTAGCGCCGCCTCCACTCCACCACCAAAGACCACCGCAACCATCACCACCATGCCGCACCATTGCACAAACTACAAGTTGGGCTTCGAAATAAATATAAATTATATGAAATTATTCTTCAGGGATTCGACCTTGAGACCTATTACACTCTTACCATAACTCTTGAACCACTATTCCATGCTTTGTTTTTGGTTAATGTTATCCATATAAAATACTTATTCTCATTAAAAAAATAAACTATCGACTCCCGACCTCGGCCACAACCTTCGTTACCACAACTTTCCGTTGTCACCGTCAAACTACAATACATTTATATTATAGTAGTTCTGCTCGTACCACTTGTTTATTATTTTTTTATTAGATTTGAATTTCTATTAAACCTTAGATAACCATCCATGAGCCATGGCTAGATCTAGTGCATGAAATTAAATCAACAAGTTAATTGTGACATGTCGATCACAGAGCTAGGTAATATTTTTGAAAATGGATTTCAGATAACTAGTTATGTAGATAAATAGTAACGGTTATTTTATAGAAAAGTCACGATAAGGTCAACTATGGTGACATATTAAATATGTTACGAATATAGGTATATGGTAACAGTTGGTCTAAAAAATGTCGATAATGTCAACTACGGTGACATATTAAATGAATTCTAAAGAACATGGGTATATAGTAACAATTGGTCTAAATAAATGTCACGATAATATCAACTATGGTAACATATTAAATGTATTCTGATAATATGGGTATATAGTAACACTTATTATAAAAACTTGCAATTAACAATCTAGATGACAATGTAATGTTAACTTCAAAATCACCCGTTATTTAACAACCTAACATTTAGTAACGGTAATTTAATAACCATTTACCTTATAAAAAAAACTTGAATTGTTACTAAATGTCACTTTTCCACTAATTTGCTACTCGTAAGTGGGATGCTAGCGGGGCACGACAAGCGCTGCCCTTGGCAGGTGCTGCGTGTGGGGATGATCGGTCCCGGTATCCCCGCCAGCGTCTGAGGCCAGTGCTTAGGATGCTCGTAAAGCGGGGGTGCCATAGAGGGCACGGAAAACTCCACGGTACTTATACAAGCTCAACTCTGTCGCATAGTAGCGCGAAGTTACAAATATTACAGCCTTAAAAGTTGGCCTACTCTCCAACTTTAAGTTTCCCTTAAGAAAATACTCGCCAATGAGTCCACTGGCACAAGTCCTAGAGTTTTCTGAACTTGCTCACGATACCATACGACGGGCCAAAAATTATGCCTTTAGCGCAGTTACTTCGCAGTGCGTGACTCCCCGGTGCGCCATGAGTGTAAGCTACGATCCGGCCTTTAAAGCTAGGCAAATGCACGTTCATCTCAGCCTTGCGAGCATGCTCGTGGAGCATGATGCAGCTAACTTAGCTTCACTGATTTCCAACTTACCCTTGTTCCGTGAAAAGGGTTTATTAAGAAAGCAAAAACTTGCCTAATAGCGGCCTATTTGAGGCCCTTAAACTGATGGAATTTGGCTAAATTCTGGTGACCATGTGGATCATAGATCAACATGTAGCAATTAGCAGACTTACGATCAAGTATGGTTCCACAACCATCTCTTACGCCTAGTCTACCGAGCTTAGATGATATGAGGGGCCAACGTCGTTGGACCGAGTAATGCCGCAACTCAATTGCGCGCTCCACTGCGTGCCCTTCCTACCTCTAAAAGGGATCAAAGCACTGACCGTAGTTCATCCTCGAAGGGACAAGCAACTTAAACCAACTCGTTTGCTAGGTCGTGGCCAAGACAAAAGTGGTAATGGCCTAGTCCGTATAGGCCGTTCCGTCAAATACATCCAAGTGATGCATCATCGAGTCACGTGGAATGGCATAGTGATGCCTCGGCATCATATGCTCCATTCAGTAAGGCTGCGTGACTAAGAATGAGGCATGAGCACTCATTCATACGCGTTCAGGCCAAGCTATGAAGCTTACTTGGTACATAGTCCATATGTCACCTTCGACCAACTACCCCTCCTATATATGTCTTAATGGAATTTTTACAAGTATGGAAAGGGAGCATATTGACATGCTTGCTTCACTATTCATGGTCGTTGCTATGAATTTACGAATGATCGGACAAGAAGGTTGTACATTGATCAGGCTCCACATGCCGGTTCACTATAGTCCGGCCTGTGAGCCGTCCTCGTCAACCTCGATGTCCGGCCATGTTGGTCGGTCCACTTTGCCAACCGATGTCTCAAGCCATGTTGGCCAGAGTACTAATGCCAACACATTGGCCAAGGGCCAATGTTCCTTTTCCTCACGCGACAGCTTTGCAGATGAAGCTTCATCACAAGCAAATAGGCGCATCTTTTAGCATGCGCCATCGCTAAAAACACGGGTGTTACATTATCACATCCTTCAAATAATTTCGCCTCGAGAATTCAAACCAAAACTATTGTGGACAATCTCTTCGAGTTGGATTTCTCGAGCAAAAGTCATATACCGGATGCTCTGCAAATGCAGGTTTCTTCAAGTTGTCATGAACAACAATTTAGACCATCACGAGCACATGTCCCATACCACCCGCCTGTGAATCTCAAAAAGTGCCCACAACAAAACCAAGAATCGCATTGGCGATGCAAGAGGATATCTCGACAAGGTATCCTAGATAGCATCCCATACTACCACCGAGAGTCACCTAAGGTCCACAGGTTGAAAGATGTCATTGAAATGACAAGGCAAAACTCAATGCGACTCTTGAGAGGACCGATCTACTAATGCCGATGCAGACTGGATGCAACCACAGTCCACTGACGGATTCACCGGAGTTGCCACTCGTAGAGTGGGATGCTAGCGGGTCTGACAACACACACCTTGGCCGGTGCCAGCGCTGTGGGGATGATCTGATCCCATTGTCTGCCAACCGTCCTGGATAGTGCTTAGGATGCTTGTAGCGGGGTTGCCACGGAGGCACTGGCAAACTCACAGTGCTTATACAAGCTCAACTCGATTCGCATAGTAAGCGCCCAGCGGTTTACAAACTCTCTCAGCGCAAAAGTTGGCCTGCTCTCAACTTTAAGTTTCCCTTAAGAAAATACTGCGTGATGAGTCCACTCGCACAAGTCCCTAGAGTTTTCTCGGAACTTGCTACGATACCATCTGTGACGGACCGGAAAATTACGCCTTTGGTGCGTTGCCCCGCAGGGCGTAACTCCCCCGGTGCGCCACGATGAAGCTACGATCCGGGCCTTTAAAGCTAGGCAAATGCACGTTCATTCGCCCTTGCGTGCATGCTCGTGGAGAATGATCACGTTAACTCAAGCTTCCATGCTGATTCCAACTTACCCTTGTTCGCAAAGGGTTTATTAAGAAAGCAAAAGCTTGTCTAATACGGCCATACGGCCTTTTGAGGCCCTAAACGATGGAATTTGGCTAAATTCTACGTGACCATGTGGATCTACAGTCAAGCATGTCCACATCATCTCTTACATTCGAGCTCTGAGCTTAGATGATATGAGGGCCAGCGTCGTTGGACAGTATGCTGCAACTCATTGCGGCCTACTACCCTTCCCTACCTCTAAAGGGATCAAGCCATGAGCCGTAGATTTCATCCTCGAAGGGACAAGCAACTTAAACCAACTCGTTTGCTAGGTCGTGGCCAAGAAAAAGTGGTAATGAGCCTAGATCCATGTATAGGCAATTCCGTCAAATACATCCAAGTGATGCATCATCGAGTCAGTGGAATGGCATAGTGATGCCTCAAGCATCATATGCTCCATTAAATGAGTGCCGTGACTAAGAATGAGGCATGAGCATCATTCATACGCATTACGACCAAGCTATGAAGCTTACTTGGTACATAGTCCGCATATGCACCTTGACCAACTACCCTCCCTATATATGTCTTAATGGAATTTTTACAGAGTATGGAAAGGGGAGCATATTGACATGCTTACTTCACTATTCATGGCCGATTGCCATGAATTTACGAATGACTAGGACAAGAAGGTTGTACATTCGAGTCGGCTCACATGCCGGTTCAACGTCGACCAGACTATGTGGGTCCGTCCTGCTTAGCTGGCCATATCCGCCATGCCTGATGTCCACTGCCAGTTAGATGCAGTACATGATGCTAACACATTGGCGAGGGACAATGTTCCTTTCCTCGTATGGAAGCTTTGGATGAAGCTTCATCTGCAAGCAAATGGCGCATCTTTTAGCATGCGCCATCTGTTAAAAACTGCGGGTGTTACATTATCACACCCTTGAAAAATTTCGTCTGAAATTCAAAGCCAAAACTATTGTGGACAATCTCTTTGAGTTGGATTTCTGAGCAAAAGTCCTATACCGGATGCTCAGGAAATCACGGGTTTCTCTGAGTTGTCATGAACAACAATTTAGGACCATCTAGAGCACATGTCCCATTACCACCTACCTAGGAATCTAAAAGTGCCCACAACAAAACCAAGAATGTAATTGGCATTGCTAGAGGATATCTCGACAAGGTATCTAGATAGCATCCCATACTACCCCGAAGAGTCCCTAAGGTCCACGAGGTTGAAAGATGTCATTGAAATGACAAAACAAAGCTCAACATGACTTCGTGAGGACCAATCTCCTAATGCCCGGTGCAGTTGGATGCAAGCCAGTCCACTGGCGGATTTCACGGGGTTCTGCTCGTAGAGTGGGATGCTAGCTAGGAGCCGACAACGCACACCCTTGGCGGTGCAGCGTGTGGGATGATCGGTCCCATTGTCTGCCAGCCGTCCCGGGCGGTGCTTAGGATGCTTTCGTAAGCGGGGGTACGCCATGAGGCACTGGCAGAGCTCACGAGTACTTATACAGGCTCAACTCGATTCGCATAGTAAGCGTGCAGCGAGTTACAAGCTCTTGCAGCGCATAAAGTTGGCCTGCTCTCCGACTTTAAGTTTCCCTTAAGGAAAATGCTCGCCTGATGAGTCCACTCAGCGCAAGTCCACTGGGGATTTTCTCGGAACTTGCTCACGAAATACCATCGCGACCGGACGGAAAGTTACGCCTTTGATGCGTTGCACGGTATCAGTGCTCCTGGTGCGCCCGCGATGAAGCTACGATCCAGGGCCTTTAAAGCTGAGCGAGAATGCCGCGTTCATTCGCCCGTTGCGAGCATGCTCGTGGAGCATGATGCAGCTGCACCAAGCTTCCACGCCATTCCGACTTACCCTTGTTCCAGCAAAGGAGTTTTATTAAGGCAAAAGCTTGTATCATGGCACAGCCGCTTGACCTTTTGAGGCCTCAAGCGATGGAATTTGGCTACAAATTACTGGTGACCATGTGGATCAACGAGATCAAGCATGTCTTGATCTTAGTTGTTTTCCCATCAAAATGGACTCCTCTGGAGCTAAATTACGACACTCGAGTTTTAGCCTATGTGGTGCCTTGATAAGTCCCGGTGAATGGGGAATGCAACTTTCCTCATCAAGTTTGGCCACAATCATCTCTTCGTCGAGCTGAGCTTAGATGATATGAGGGGCCAACGTCTTTCGGACATTGTCTGCAGCTCATTGCAGGCTGGCGGTAAAGGCAGGAAAGTGTTCCTTTCTGACTTATATTGCAAGTGCACAGTGCCTATTGGAGGCGGGAAGTCACGGTCGATCCTCGAGGAGATGGAGTGTGTAAGGTTGAGCGAGGCTTCACAAACTGATTTTCTAGAGAAATACTTACAAGTTGTAAGTTGGTTTTGGTGTAAATCACGATTGATTGGAGTAATGTTTGTAAACTAAGGTGACAGAAGCAATACGTAGC
>JAJJWW010006664.1:0-60287 GCA_023531295.1 Papaver armeniacum | reverse complement strand
ACACTATGCTTATATCCAAAGATGGTTACAAGATTCTAAACTCTTTATTTCAATCATTGAAACATTCTTCTATAATGATAATAGCCGTTTTCCACGACACCATTTTTAGGGATTAGCAACGGAGCCTGGACGTTGCTGACCGGGGTCGCAACGGCAGGTTGACGTTTCAAAACACGGTGTTGCATTTTTCGCAACGGCATAAGCTCCGTTGCGACTCTTGGTCAGCAACGGAGATTCGCAACGTACTGTGCCGTTGCGACCCTGTTTATTCGCAACCGAGATCCACCTTTGCTAAGCTGTTTCTAATTACAAGAATACCACTACCCGGAACTAAAATGTGATTGGTTCTGGTTCTAATTTATTGGTTCTAGTTCTAATTTAGTAACAGATTAAAGACGTTGCTAATATTTTGCAACATAAAAAAAAAGGTCAAGTCTTCATTGACCTGGTCAAAATCCATTTCCCCTCACATTTCCCCCCTGCAGTTACCCATTTCCCCATATTCAGCATTCCACATATATACAAACTTTTACAGATTCATTCACTTTCATTTCCATATTCACCATTATGAAAAAAAGAATTCTTCAATTGAAGTTAACAACAAGTATGAGTATTTGATACAAACTATGTCATTCATTTAATGGACATACACATAAACTTACTTAGTTCCTAAGTTCAGTTTGTATAAAGTTCTGAAATTCCTAAGTTCTTATAACTTAAATCTCTATAAGGAGATACTACATTATAACTTACAAATCTTGCAGCTGCTAAGGGACCTAATGGCTGCTGCTTTGTTCTCCAGCCTTTATGATATCACAACAGAGCATCATTCAATTAACCTGAGAGGGACTGTTGAAATGGGGAAATGAACATGGCATTGACTGTTCATGCTGTTTTATAATGCTACGAAGTATTAGTCCCACATCGTTCAAAAACAAAATTGGACCTGGTATATACACCGGATTGCCGCACTCTATGGCAGCGACCCACTCGTACAGGCTCTGTAGTTTGGTGTTCGTAGGGGGTTAGCCGCGGCTAGCCTTACCGCCCCGTTGATCGTCCACGAACATTTTTTTTTTTTTTTTTAACATCTCTATGATCAAAGAGTCCTCACTCTTGAAAGCTAAGCGTGTCAGTGATGGATAAAGATAAGAAATTACAATTTGTTATAATGCCCTCCAGTCTTTTTTTATGGCAGGTTGCTGGTGATCTCAATGATGGTTGAAGGTGAAGACCACTTACGAGACCCCAATTTCCAGCTAGATGCCTTCGCCTTCAGGGTGAGTATTTTTCGTACCTTGGATGAGTTCATTTTATCCTTCAACTGTACTAGCATGTACCATACGGGTCAACTGTATTCTTTGAGCTTGGAATAGATGCCTGCATCATCTTTTGACACTTGCCGAAGTCTCATATTGAGACGGTCATCCTAGCGAAGTTCATTGAAGCTGTGCGCTTACAGACTACCTGAGTTTCCAAGTGAAGAGTGCTTCCAGGGAACTTGTTGATGCATTCGACCTTCCAGATAATGTGATACGAGCCCTCCATTGGCATGAAATCTGAAGCTTACACTCTCTATATATATACGAGCAATATGTAGGATTTTAGTTAGATGTTCACGACTTCTAAGATCATGTCATCCGACCCCTAATTGGTATGCAGCCAGTTGGAAGTATACATCATCATAGCATTGGATTCCAAGTCTGGTGGACTTCTAGTGTTAGTTCTACCTTTTTTGGATTCTGTGCAAGTTTAGATGTACTGGGTTTTGGACAAATAAGTGTATGAGAAACCTTGCTCAATAAAAGTGTAACACGAAAATTTGTACTTATGGTAACTGATTATGAATGTTTTTAGTTATATGAAGTGTAAAATACCTTGGGGATTCCTTGTGGTCTTAGATCCAACAAAACATTATTGAAACACGAAGCAGAGGAGAGAAAAGCTGTTTCAGACTCGAAACAAGCAAAGAAGCTCACAGGAAACATATTGAAATTCTAGTTAAAGAAAATGCTGCAGTAAGATATTCTCAGTTTTTCTGTTTGCCACTTCAACTGATGCACTTTTCAATTTATTTTACTGCCAAGTTCTTCGCTCCTACAGCCTTGTAAGTGGACCATCGTTTAACCACTGCCTTTTACACGCCAGTCTACATTCAGGTGTTCATCTCCTGTCCTCACCGCATTATGTGAATGCATTCCAGTACAACTTGGTAGCCAAGTAATCAGTACACCTTTCCAAGTCTTCCATTTGTTTGATTATATAAAACTAAATCCTATCTAGTAGTTATTAGAATCTCACCATTTTCAAAATACCATATCGGTTCTGTCCCCTGAGAAGGCAATGGTATCAATTGAGTCTCCCTGTAAGACAAGCAGCTGGATATGCTCATGTATCGGCAGTAACAGCTCCCTGAAACATTGGTATCATTAGATCTTAGAATAAAGTAAGGTGGATATTGGTAAGCAAAAGTCAAAAATGAGAACAAGAAATACAGGGAATGATAACTATTAGGAGCAGCTATTGCTGCTCTCTCTGTGCACCTCAAAGGGGAAGCAGCATCAATTTCAGCATAAAAGAACTATCATCTCTATATTTTTCCAGTTCATCTGTGGGACCAAAAAATCAGTCATTCTTCCCCTGTCCTCCGGATGATATGTCCAATCTCCATAATTTGCTACTGAAGTGATATCAGCCTGTTGTCCAGTTTAAGTTTTCCTCCCAGCAAATGTTGATGCAAAATCTTTCCTACCATAGCATGAGATGGCTTGGGTTGAATCTCTATCGGATCAGAGCTCCATTTCCGCTGTCAAGCCTGTCTCTAGCTTTCCTATATCCAGGTTGATGTAGAGGCACTTCATTGTCAATCCTCTCATGTTCTTCCCTCCGTGATTCCATTCCCTTTCATGGTCAAAACCCCCAACTTCATTAATTGTTCATGCTATGGTTCTTCTATCATCTCTATAACTTCCCTCTGTCCAAATTCTTGTGGCCAACACTTCTGTCATTCTCTGACCCAGAGTCCTCCGATTCCGAGAGATACCTTCCACCTTTCTCAGGACTATATGACCATCTTGACTGACTCACTTCCCTCTCAACTCTATCTATTGACCTTGCATGTCTGTCTTCCTCTGCATTCAAAGATATTTCTCTGCTTTCCAGAGCAACATGGCCACCATATGCGGCCTCAGATTGTTGTTTGTGTTTGTCAGTTATGAGGCATGTTACTAGACCAATTAGCGATAGACTCCACATTCTTGCCAACCAATTTGACTTCTCTTGGAACCTCTTAGCCTTATCATGGGAATGTGAGCACATACAACAATCCAACTTCTAAGATTTTACCATTGTATATCAGCAACTGCCTCAAAAAAAGTGAGAGCAAGCATAGAGTACAATATACCAAGTGTAAAACAGAAATGTATTACGAATTCCTAAATCACAGTGCACTAGGGAAGTGGAGCAAAGAGCAGTACCTCAATCACACTTGTAATGCATGGGTGGGGAAGCCGCCTTCGCCACAATCTCGTTTTCCTTGATGAATTCCTCTAATTGTCATCAGCTTCCACAAGCCCTTTACTCCCTGAACCATCTCTACCCTTTCTACTGGTTTCTGAGAAATCCGCTGATTCATTTCTTGTCACTCCTCTCTCGTTTTCTCAGCATCTTCTTCTTCTTAACTGATGCGCCTTCTGCACTTGCTCAATCAATGCTTCCTTCTATCACCACTACTCTCTCAATCCTCTTCATCTCCAGACCTATCACAACCTAAAATAACATCATTCCGAGCGCAAATTAGTTGTGTACCTATAGAAAAATAAATTGCATTCCACAATAACCTTCAAAAATCAACTAGGCATTAGCTTTATACCAAAATTTTCAAGATTGTAAAAAACACAAAAAATGAAATCATAAGTACTGACTGAGTAACCCTAATCAAAGTTTAACAATGTAAAACCTAACAAACCCATTCGTGTAATCACTTCAAAAAACCATAATCTAAGCTCAAAACTCAAACTAGTAAGTGGGAGAGATTCAGACCTTTTGGTTTCCTGGCCACTTCTGGACTCAAATTCTGAACCCTGAAATTGCTTCCCCCTTTCTTTTAAGTTGTGTTTCGTACATAATACACGTGTTTAGTTTCTAATGGTTAAAAACTGGAGTGGGGCCCGGTTAAAAACGGAACCCAAAGCAGAGGGTGCCTAAAGATAAGTAATGGGGTGCCTTTATATATTTTGAACCAAATTTTTCCTTTTGAAAGTATAAACTCCCTCCTCCTTATAAAGCAGTGTTTTTCTGATACAATGATCTCAGAAATTGAATATCAAAATCCCAACGAATCGAAAAATTAAAAACAACCCATTTCTTATAATAACCTCCTCTTCGTAAAAATCCTATCTTTTTACAAAAAACATTAATCTTGTCTCATTCTTGATCACCAATTTTGTTTGGTTACACACAAAGGTGTTATTCAAGATGAAAAGAAAAGGAGGAGGAGAAGAAGCTAATACTGATAGATATGTGAATTCTGATGATAGAGAAGAAGATACAGATCATGTAAGTAAAGGAAAAATGGGAAGATCTTAATTTCCAGGAAAACCCGTTGAAGAAAGAAGAAGAAGATGCAAGTTTTGATTCAAGATTGAGTAGTACTGGAGCAGGGAGTAATTCTCCTCAACATGAATACTTAAAACTTTTAGCAGAGATGATTAGGGAGAATGATTCCAAAATGTTAGAGTTGAAGAATCGGAAAGAAAAAGACAGAAATCATGTCTTTATTCCTGTAAGTGAAGAAAAAGAAAGTGAAAATCATGGAAATCAACAAGGTTTTAGGAATGGAAATGATTCAAGGTGAGTTTCTTGGTGTAACTCCGTTGCTAGTTGCTTATCTGTATCTTGAATGAATATTTCTTTAAGTTTTGTGTATAACCAGTGTCTGTTATGAATCATATTTATATAATCTTGAATGCTTTCTATAATTTTTGATCTAAAATTGTATTGGGTTCAATTGAAATTACAAATTGCACTTTCAGGAACTCTTTAGTATTCTGCAAACTTGTTTAGATTGCTGTTTCAGTTGGTTTAGATATCCCTGTCATAGCTAAATTACATTATCTTTTCTGATAAAATGAATGCAGAATTGATATATCTCAGCTGGTTGCTGCTGTAAACAGAATAACCGAAGTTTTGAACGTAAGTGGGCAATTGGAGAAAAAGGTTAACTCACATGAAGGCAATATTGAGCAAATGACAAAGGATTTGAGTGATTTAAAGCTAAATGTTGATGAGTTGAGAGCTCAGGCTATGGCAGCACCTCAAGGTGAAAATGCAGCTCAAGATCCCGAGGCAACTGCAAGAGACATCCAACAGAGACAAGTTAGGATAAAAGAAGAAGAAAAGGAACTCCAGGGCAGACTGGATAAATCTCTTCAGAGAAGTATTGTCACAATAGCTTCTTTTTTCATATCATTCCACACGCTTCTCGCAGGATCTCAGCCGCCAACAAATGATAAGTTCCGATTCCTTTTAATATGCTTTCTCATAGGAATGATTTGGGTAGCCACCCTCTTTTTACTTGGCATTTGGTGGAACAAACTGAAGGGGATAGAGAATGAGATCACCTCTCTCGAAGCAAATCAAAGTGATCTCATGAGCCTAGCCGACACAAATAAAGTTCCAGGCATTCGTCCTCACATACAATTGACTACCTTTAAGTCTATTCTATACCGATGTTTAATAGTGTTTTTCGTTATATTTGCAACGGGTTTCTCGGTATACTTCGGATCCATCTCATACTACTTATGGATCCCTACAGCTTCACCTCCACCGTCGCCAACAATTGAACTGCCACTGTCTATGCCTCTGTATGCTTCTCAATAGATGTTGGAAGGCGAAAAAGCGAAGGGCCGAAGGCTCTCATTTTCATGTATTATTCCACTGCATATAATACCTTTTTCTCTTCTGATTTTTTCAATTAATTGTAATCTGAAACACCAAGAACATAACCATGTGAATCAACGTAGAGGAAGTTGCATAGTAGAAACAAACTAATAGCCAGAAAATAAATTGGAGTGTTCTTCTTTTTGTCTATATTACTGTAATTTTTTATCTGTGAGTTTTCTGACAGTACTGTTTCATGTTCAAAAAACTTCCATAGATAATAATGATAGTAATGTCACGACTCACAGGAAGTATTTTAGGCAAAGCATTCACTGGGTGGCTTGAAGACTTTACTTCAGTCTGCCAAAACCTCAAATTTGTGTTTCATAAAACACTGAAACACAATAAACACTAGTTTTCTCATAGGAGGAAGATACCCTGAACAAATGGCATGATTAGACTTTCCAAGAACCAAAGCAAATTTTAATGCAGACGCAAAGAAGTCAAATAAAGTTAAAGACAAAACAAATTCAGAGTGATTACAGAGTAGGACCCAGATGGATTTGAACCATCAACCTCCACAAACCATTAATCGGGTTTGGGTGCTCTAACCATTTTGAGCTTATGAGTCCATAATAAAGATACCCATGGCAGACAAAGTGCACATAAGAGTTGCATCTTTTGAGTTAACAGACGTTATGGTCATCATCAAAGTGCTCAAGCTTCCTCAAGCCCAAGGGAGAAATGTTCAATGATCCCTCGGTTTTGTAGGTTGAGGGAGCTTCAGAAAGTCTACTAACATAGATGCTAAGTCAATGTTGGCATGAACCATCAGTGCTCCCACGAATGTTATACTAGCTCAATTACAAAAATGAAGAAAATAAGGAAAGAGAAAATGTCAATGTGCCTAAAGGCCATCACCGTAAATGTTGGAAGATATAAAAAACACCTTCAGCGAGCAAGCAGTCTTACAACTTTGGCAAAAGTACCGCCAAACAGGTGAAACTCTGCAGCAATAAAATTTCCGGGCTTGACCCAGAGCAGCGAAATTCACAGTGATTTCAGAGTATATAAGCAAGATAAATGTGCCTGCATTTAGCTCAATAGCATTCTGGAGTCAGAAAATCCGTGTCTAACTACACTTCAATATAAAGGAGCGAGCCAGTGCTAACATTCTCTCCGAGCCAATGCTAATATAAAGTATAAAAGCAAGAACATAATGTGCCTGCATTTAGCTCCATATCATTCTAGAGTCAGAAATCTGTGTCTTTGTACACCTCAATATAAAGGAGCGAGCCAATGCTAGACTAGGGATTTTCAGCTGAATTGAATCGTCTAAACACTAACTCTAAGTTGTACACAAAACCTACTCAATTGAAGAAAAAAATTGGCCACTAAACGGAAACTTCAATATACATCATAAGTTGAGCTGAAATTTGTGAAATCCTCAGCAATACCCAGATTATAGAATTACTAATAGTTTTTGGTCGCAATACAAAAACTTCAAACATTACACTGAAATTAGCTGAAATCAAAAGAAACCCAGATTAGGAAATTACCTAATTTGATAGATAGGTTAAGCTTCAAACATTTTTCCAATGGTGAAATTTAGAGTTATACCCAGCTGAGGAACTGATATAGAAAAGTTGAAACTTTTAGGTTAGAAGACTAAAGATGGGAAAGGAGAAAAATATATGGAGAAAGGCGCATGTGATTCTATTTAGCTCCGTGTATGTTTGTTTGGAGCTGACTCGAATCTGACTGGGTCGAGTCAAAGGTCGGATCGTTTGTTTAATTGTTTTCTTAAGTTTCTGATATTTGACTCGTTCATATATGTGACACGAAGCTCTTATAGTCAAATATTATTTTTTACCTGATTCGCTGGGCACATATCTAACTGGAATAAAAAATATTTAGTAACTTTGCTATCTTATACTAATTTTTTATTTTGATATAAAAAGTCGGATACTCGGATGTAATAATTCGAGATCCAGATAAGTTAAATCTAGGCGAATCAAAGTTAAGAGTCGAAGATGTGTTCACTTGAATGTCCTTTGCGGACTTTATCTCTCTAGGTGATTGAATCGACGATGTCAACTCAGTAAACCAAGTTTGCAATTTCTCCCTTGTTTCTATGTTTAATCGCAGCTTCCATGATTTTTAAATTGTTTTAACCTGAATGCATCTTTTTCTATTACTATTGATTCTTCTTTCGTTCATAACTATCTAAGTGAAAGGTTTTCTCAATCATATTTGGGTTTCATCACAAACTCATTATTATTGTTTAAATAGAATGTATTTCTAACTATCCTCCTTTTCCCCTAATGTGTTTACAGATTGTTATCTCCTTAATAGCATTTGCCTTTATTAATCTTATGATTACAACATTTTCTCTGCTAGCAAGAAGCTTTTTGAAGCCATTTTGTTGCCATTGTTCTTCCATTATGAGAGTTCTCAACTCGTTCAAGACCGATTCAGAAATATTTGTTCAAAAAGTCAAAGAAAGAAAAGGCGGAAGAAAAGGAATTTGAAATTCAAAATCACAGTTACAAGTTCGGCATCAATTTCCTAATTTTACTCCTTGGGTTCTTAGTCATATATTCTGTTACCGGAATTAGAAGAGCTGATAATAACCATCGTATCCTCAGTCCAAAATTCTCGCATAGGATTTTGCAAATTTAGTAGTAAATACCCTAATTCTCTAGGGTTATTCTTATCTAAGAATTCTCTACATATACTCTTTGGAAACACAGTAAATCACTCAATTACAAAAAAATTCATGGCGGCAGAAAATGATGAAAGGGTTATTTCCCTGGCTGAAAGATTTAAACAAGCTGCTCTGGATCTTGATGAGGATATTGAAATATCAAATCATCCAGCAGAAGAGGTTGCAATTGAAGCTGCAGATGAATGGGAAAATTGCCTTATTTGTATGATAATAATGGAAGAAGGATCAATGGGATTTAAAGCAGTACAACATCATATCAAGTTTACCTGGTATTTCATCCCAGAAGGAGAAGTTAAGGTGGTGGAGATTGAAAAAAACATAATGGTTTTTATGTTTAAAGATGAAGATACAAAAAAACAAGATCTTCATAACTAGGCCATGGAGTATCAATAAGAATCTGGCCATCCTTCATACTTATAACTCTGAAGTCATCTACAAAGAACTAGATTGGGATCACCAATGATTTTGGATTCAACTCAAGAAGCTACTCCCTGAACACATGAATGAATTATTTGTTACAAAGATTGGAAAACTGATGGGTGAGGTGATAGCCATTGAACCAAAAGATGCCATTCATGTGGATAAAGATGGTGTCAAAGTCTGTGTTTTTATTGACATAAATAACCCATTAAGAAGAGGAGTCATGGAAAAAACAAGTGCAGGGTACACAAGATGGATCAAGTTTTTCTATGAAAAAAAAACCCCACAATATTTTCCCTAGTTGTTACATCATAAAACACACAATAGGTGCCTGCTAGGCAGCAACTGACTTCCTAGAAAAAGCTCATGCTAAACTATATCCTCTTTGGTAAACCTATTGTTAATACCAAGAAATTGATAGAAGACAAAGGTACTGCAATTGTTCCAAGCTGCCAAAAGAAGAAGGAAATAAAACATGCTCCATTTATCCCTCCAAAAGATGGCATTCTCATAGTTCCAAGGATTGAAAACTCAGAATACCACAGGATGAAAATGAACCAACTAGAGTGGGAAAGAGGCTTAGGATTACAGAAGCTCAGGAATCTGAATCAGAAGGCTGCACAACTAACTCTCAAGATGGAAAAACTTTGGCAACACAAGCTGCCCACATAATCATAACTAAGGAGAAACAAGACAACAACACTAAAGGGGAAAATAAGGTAACCTTCAAAACTCTCTTTTTAAAACCTATTATCATACATACTTTATCTATACACTGCTTGAATCTTAGATCAAATTTTCTCTTTTCAAAAACCTGCACTCCTTATTTCAATCTCTTTGAAAGCATGAAAATTATATCATGGAATGTATGTGGTTTTGGAAACAAGGATACGAGAAATCATTTGAATATGCTCATAAAATCTCAAAACCCTGATATCATTTTTTTGTCAGAAACCAAAAACCAGGAAAAAAGAATGAGTTATCTTTTGAAAAGATTCAAATATCCCAACATCCATATCGTTAACCCTATTGGTCTCTTAGGAGGTTTCTGTTTGTTATGGAAAGATGGCATTGATCTTCAAATCATTGATACTCAGTTAAAAATGATAAACTGCCGGGCTAAGTTTGACAGTTAGAATGCTAGATCTCTTTTGACCTGTATTTATGGTGCCTTAGATGCCACTGAGAAAAACAATCAATGGGATCATCTTAGAGATATTAGATTGTATTATAACAATCCTTGGGTAGTCATAGGTGATCTAAATTTCATTTTTCATAGTAATGAAAAAGAAGGTGTTAATCCTCACAGCCAAATGGATATTGATGCTAATAATTTACTCATTGATTATAACAGCCTTATCAGCATGAATTATATTGGAAACTACTTTACTTGGTCTAATAGAAGGAGTGGTGAAAAACTTATCCTAGAGAGACTTGATTGGGCCCTTATCTCTCATGACTGGTATAGGAATTATCCTAATGCAGCTCTATATCACTTAACTGTTCTAGGAAGTGACCACTGCCCAATAATGCTAATTACTAGCAAAATGGAAGCCAGTACCAAAAAGCCTTTTAGAGTTAATAAAGCCTGGTTTAGAGACCCTACTTGCTCTGAATTAATCAAGTCGGAATGGAAATGTAATGTCTCTGGTTCTAATGCTTTTGTTCTTTCCAATTGTCTTCACTCTACAAAATACATTCTCATGAATTGGAATTATCAGCATTTTGGTAATATCTATTTTCAAATATCTAATCTAGAAGCTCAGTTATCCAATATTACTGAAAATGGTAGGAATCCTGATGATAACAGAATTGATGAGTTAACTAAGAAACTAAAGTATTGGTATGATGTTGAGGAAGACTTTTGGAGGCAAAAAGGTAAAGATGATGCCATGCTGCTAGATGATAGAAACACTGCTTACTTCTATCAAAAGGCTAATTTTATGAGACAAAGAACTCATATTGAGTCCTTACAGAATAATATGGGTATTTGGCTAAATGATAGAGAAGATATTGAGACTGAGTTACTAAGGAATTTTAGCAACATGAATAGAACCACCCATCCACCTAATTCTGATTTGTTTCTAAGTAATATTGAATCTGTTATATCTGATCAGGATAATTCCATGTTAACTGCCATCCCTTCTAGTTAGGAAATTAAGAAAAATGTTTTTGATATGAAGCCATGGACAACTCCAGGGCCTGATGGTTTCCCACCTGGATTCTACCAATTGATGTGGGAAACAGTTGGCCCTGAAGTTATAAAAATGGTCCAATCTTTCTTTCATTCCCATCATATTTTGAAACAGCTAAATCACAATTTCACCACTTTAATTCCTAAGAGCAATTGTCCTAAAAGTGTTGTGGATTTTGGACCTATTAGTCTATGTAATGTGACATATAAGATTATATCTAAATTGTTATCTTCTAGACTAAAAGGTGTCTTATATAAGATCATATCAACATCACAAACAACTTTCATTTCTGGTAGATTAATACATGATAAAATTATTATTGCTCATGATCTGATTCATTCTATGGAAAAAAACTATGGCAAAAGATGGTGGTGTTCCTATTAAGCTAGATATGTCAAAAGCTTTTAACAAAATATAATGGTCTTTCCTTTTTGATAGTCTTAAAAAGCTTGGTTTTTCTGCTGATTGTTGTAACATGATTAATCAATGTGTTTCTACAACTTCTACTTCTATTATTCTCAATGGTGATCCTGGTAAAGTTTATATTCTCCTCAAAGAGGTTTGAGACAAGGAGATCCCTATATCCATACCTCTTCATTCTATGTATGGAAGCTTTATCCAGAGGTTTGATTCAAGCTGAAAAATATAACCTTATTCATGGATTCAAAGCTAACAAACATTGTCCTTCTATCTCTCACTTTTTTTTTTTTTTTGCAGATGACTGTTTGATTTTCATTAAGGAAAGAACCAGAGAAGCTAGGAACCTAGCAACTTTACTAGAACAATTCAGTAAGTTCTCTGGCCAGTCTATCAATTTTGAAAAATCTACCTTAGCTTTTAGCAAAAAAGTCCCAAATGATGTGAAAAATGAGATAACTAATATTCTCAGAATAAGAAGAATGTCCTTAAATGAGAAGTATTTAGGTGTCCCATTTTATTGCAAAAAAAAAAAAATTTGTTTCTTTTAAACACTTATGGATAACTCAAAGAATAGACTTGCTCAGTGGAAACCAACTTATCTTGCTCCACCAGGAAGAACTATTATGAACAAATCTGTGTTGGGGACTTTAGCTAGTCACCACCTTGCTGTTTTTCCCATGCCGAAGGAGTTAACAGATAAATTAGATAGTATTCAAATGAGATTTTGGTGGGGAAAGAAAGAGGGTGAGAAAGGTTGCTATATAAAGGGTTGGAAAGATATTGCCTTACCAAAAGAATTAAGAGGTTTAAACATGAGAAGAACTGAGATTCTTAACATTGCTTTACTGGAAAAACTTGCATGTAGAATGATTAACAATCCAGATGAGGAATGGGTTAAACTTCTCAGAGGTAAGTACTTTCATAGCTTAACCCCTTTGACTGACAGTGTCTCTAAACAGGGGTCTTGGATCTGGAATGGCATCTGCACAGGTGTGGATATAGTTAAAAAAAATTATGTTTGGGAAATTGGTAATGGTGATTCTGTGCATATTTGGAAAGATAATTGGATTCCTAATATGCACAGACCTCCAACTTCTAATTTTATTTCCTCATATATGGTGAAAGTGAGTCAGTTAATTAATCATGATCTGAAGTGCTGGAATGTGGATGTCCTTAATAATCTTTTTGATAATACAACAATGAATGAAATCTTAAAGATTAGAAACCCTTTTGCAGGCGAAGACAAATTGAGATGGGAACCTAGCAGAAATGGTTCCTTTACAGTTAAATCTGCTTATAATGTGATCTTAAATGATAGATTAGTAGCAAATCCTAGTAACAACTCTATGTCAATTAACTGGAGATATTTTTGGAAACATAAACGGCCTCCTAGGATCCACCATTTTATGTGGAAATTTATTCATAAGTGTTTACCAACTAGGTTTAAACTAGCAAAGATTACTAGACACCAAGAAACCTCTTGTCCAGTTTGTGATCAGAATATAGAGTGTCCTCAACACTTGTTTCTTAACTGCATTGTTGCTAGGTGTCACGGGTTCGCACTTCCCAAATGCAACACCAACTTGACAATGGCAATTATGCTCCACAAAGACAATCTCAGCCAACTCGCACTTAGCCAATACTTCAACTTCTTGACTAATTCTCTATTCAGCCCATACTAAACAGAGGTTCTGCTCACAAATCTTCCAAGCCTTCAATCAGATGCACACACTCCGCTTGATGCATAAACAATTAAGCCAAACCAAAGGGAAATATGCACCAACAGAACTTTTCTTTAAATCAGGCCTTAGCCTTTTATTTATTGCACACTTAGGGTTACACACTCTTCTTGTTCCGGATTACCCAATCCCTTCACAAGATCAGGCTTATATAGCCTTACAAAAAGCTATCTACAACTAACTGCAAGCAGTTACAGTTTTACTTTACATGTGGCAGTTAGCTAACTATGCTAACCTTTGCCAAACCGTTCGCTCAGCCAAACAGGTCCTTCCCATCAGTTAGAAAGCATAAAGTAAACCCACTCTCGTGTAACCAACTCTAAACCGTCAAGGCCATGTGCCCCGCACATGTCATCTTGCCTTGTTGCCAGTTGACGCATTTGCCAGCCAAATATTGCGCCATCACGGCTGTGCATCATTCTGCCAATGATGCAAGTGTGCTAATGCAAGTCTTGCTTGCATGCCTGCACGCCTCATGCATACAGGTAATATGCCAAACTCTTTTGGCATCTCTTGATGCTAATCTCGCATCCTTGGCCATGTACAAACCCTGTTTGGCACATGCCATTCTCTTCTTTACGCAACTCGAGATATGCACTTGTACGAATACCGCTATTATGGCCTCGTTGCGCTATTATCGCTTCGCATTGCACCATTCTTTGCGGAGTGATAGACACATTTTTGTGTCCGAATTGTCCTCAATGTTGGTATTGTTGGAACTCGATTCTTGTACTAATATTGTGTTTTTATGTATTTTTAGGTATTTTTGGAAATAAATATTTTTGGAAAATTCGGCTCGAAAAGTTGCTCGGAACACCCCCGGAGGACATTTGATATTCGGACTCCCACATTGGATAAGGGGTAACCCAATTACTAAGGGGCACCCAATTGATATTCGCACCCCCAGCTGTTGGATAAGGGGTGACCTTCTTCTTGGTTTGAAAATAAATTTTGGCGGGAAAAATATATGTCACGCACAGCGGACTTTGGTCGGATTTTTGAATGAGTTTTAGTGAGACTCAATGGCTGGGTTTTCAAGGGAAGACTTCACGGACATTAACAGGCCTGGTTTGGGTCTTTGGATCGACAGAAATTGGCTGGATAACTCGCGAGGAGAAACAGAGGCATTGAGAGTATTCACGGGATTGTTTTACTCCTTCCCGTGTTACTCAGAGGTTGGCTTGTGTTGGGAGAGGGCTCTAATGATTCCGTGTCGTGTTTGGAGTGAGTAAGCACGAATTGACAGCTGCATATACGCACAGGAAACAAAAAGGAAAGAAAATATTTTTTCTTTACTGCCGAGTGATGGCAGATTATTTGGAGTTATTTCGTGTGATTCCTTGGTGCTGTTGGGTATAAAAGAGTATTAGGGGATGCGTACAAGGTCTACGGAGAGTTTGGGAGGATTTGGAACGCGAGAAGAGCAAGAAAATCAAAGTTGCGGAATCACCGTTTCTCTGCTGCATCCACGAAGATCGTGAAGAACAGACTATCCCAGGACAGTCGTTTTTCAACAGTGAAAAACGACTACAGAACGTGGGTCGCAGCTGTTGTAACAGCCGCACTTTATCTCTATCGTAGTCTGTAACGGTGTTTGCAACAACTATAACTGTTGCAAACCCGGTTTTCATCATTCTCCTTTGTTCATCATTTGTAACCATATTTTTGAGCAATAAGAATGAATTTTGAGCGTATTTCCAACATGATGAGCGGCTAATTCTCCCACAACCAAGGCAATGAGGAAGCTATTTACGCATGAATAAGCGGTAACCATTTTATTTGCTCTAATTTATAATTTATAATTCACTCAATCAACTTTGCTTTTGCAGAGTTTTAAATTGTTCGCAAAATTCTTTTCATTAGTTGTGATTCAATTAGATAGGTTATGCTTTGTATTAAGATAATCTATGCTTAGGGATACAATTAATTTTTGAGAATTTGTCGATTATTTGTGAATTAAGAAACAAGGGATTTAAAGGATAATTAGAGTTTTGGGTTATTTACCGTATTTCATTCATGTGTTATAGTGGAATCAGTGTCTTGGTTATTCTCTCATATCTTGAAACAATTTTGTGTTAATTTTTCTCTATTATTAATTTTTATAAGTCTAAAATCTTTTGCTTTCACAAGTCTCAACGAACCTTACTACCACTTCTACAACAACTTTGAACCACATCAATTTTTGGCGCCGCCGACGCGGACTTGTCTTTAGGCTAGAGTTTTTAGATTTTCTTTTAGTTTTTTTATTTATTTATTTGTTCTTCTTTACGTTTTTGGGTTTTTGTCTTTTCCTTTCAGATTTTGGGATTTGGAGCGAAAGAAATATTTGCCAAAGCTTTTGGTGGATACTTAAAGATTTGGAGTTAAAGACAAAGCGAAAGGAGCAAAAGAAGAAGATTTTTTTTAATATTTTATAAAAGAGAGAAAAAAAAAAGAGAGGCATTTTTATTATTTTTTTTTAGATATTTTTATTTCTTTAGACTTTCCTTTCCTTTTCTTTTACTTTTTGGACTTGGACATTTGGACATTCGGACATTCCTTATTTTTTTAAACCCTACGGAAGGGTAGTATTAAATATCAAACTGTTTGCAGAGAAGGACGGTGATTACGATATCACCTCGGCCCCTCGGGTTCGTACATGACATAGGAGTCGTGGCCCCGAGTCGACTACAACGGTTCATCCCCCGTCTGGTACGGGAGGTAAGTTTGTCGAAACACTCGCGAATCCCCTGCTAGCGAGTTACTGTCTTCCTTCGTGTGAATATATGCTGAGGACCTGAAAACGGCTGTTTTTAATTTCCTAGTAAAGGGCAAGGACTGGCCATATAAGATAAGGGTTCGGATTTCATCACCGTTCTCTTCTTGCCCGCCTTAGGAAAACAATACTTAACGCGAACCTAAGCCTTAAAATCTGGAATAGAACGAGACCGATAGGGTAACGAGCTTAGTAGGAAAGTCTTCCGAAAAATATTGGTTACTCTTTTAGCATACTTTGAAGTTCATGATGGTCTCTTTGAAGTTGAATGCGTGACTGCGCCGCCTTGTAATAGCGGTAAGGCCTTGGGTATCAAAGCTCCACTGAGCTTCCCTCGCCTTGATTCAACTTACTTTGACTCGGATTGATCCAGAGGGGTTTGCTTAAATTGTAACGAATTCCCTTTCGGACGATTAGAAGCTGGTCTAGAAAACAATCTAAGTGGAGCCATCATGCTTTTTGTTTGCTAGATATCATTAGGTTTGCTGTGGTGGAGTCAGCCTTGTTTGTGCTTGCATAGAACTTCCCTTCCTTTTAGGATTTTTCTTTTTGTTTTATTTTTTTAGTGTATGCCCGAGGTCTTTAAAGAACGGGCTTGGAAAAGAAACACTCTAGGTCGTTTGATTAGTGACAAACCTAGTAGTTCTTCTTGCGAAGGCCGGGAACTCGAAGACTCTTCTTTTGAGAGCCCCGTTTTTGGAAACTTCAGTTTTGAAAATCCGTCTCTTAGCGAGGAAAGTACCCCTAGTACTTCAGTTGTGCCAACGATGGCAACTCTGAAAGATTACATGTTCCTCAACTCCTACAACCATAGTCACTACCGCACCCATAGTCCAGGCACCTAACTGGAACCTACCCTTTGAGATCATGTAAGATGCTTCAGATGATGCTATTGGTGTTGTGCTAGGTCAGCGAGAAAACAAATTACTTCATGTGATTTACTATGCTAGCAAAACTCGAATGATGCCCCGGTTAAACTACACCACTACGAGAGAAGGAACTCGTTGGCCATTGTGTTTGCCTTAGACAAGTTTAGACCCTATCTCTTAGGTTCTAAGATCGTAATCTATACCGATCATCTTCTTTGAAATACCTTTTGTCTAAGAAGGATACCAAACCTAGATTGATTAGATGGATCCTTTTATTACAAGAATTTTGTCCAGACATTAGAGACAAAAAGGGTGCGAGAAAATGTAATAGCGGACCACTTGTCTAGGCTAGTTGTTAGTTCCCCCGATGATTCCCTTCATATAAGGGATAGCTTTCCCGATGAACAATTGTTCTCTGTTTCCCAATCACCTTGGTACGCAAATATAGTGAATTATCTTGTTACTGGTCGAATGCCCATACATTGGGGTAAACAAGATCGTTCTAGGTTTTTAGCCGAGGTTAAGCACTTCTTTTGGGATAATCCTTATTTATTTAAGTATTGTCCAGACAGTTATTAGGAGATGTATACCCGAGAGTGACCAGTCCGGTATTATTTCCTTTTGTCATGATCATGCTTGTGGGGGTCACTTTAGTGCTAAGAAGACTCTTTGCTAAGATATTGCGGTGTGGATTCTCTTGGCCTTCGTTGTTTAAAGACTCCCACGATTCTTGTGTTACTTGTGAACGTTGCCGAAATTAGGAACCATTTCTCGTAGGAACATGATGCCCTTGAACCCTATTTTAATCGTTGAGGTCTTGGATGTGTGGGGTATTGACTTTATGGGTCTGTTTCCTAATTCCTTTGGTAACCTATACATCCTTGTCGCCGTAGACTATGTCTCTAAGTGGATTGAGGCGGTTGCGTGTAAAACCAATGACCATAGGGTTGTGATTGAGTTCTTGAAAAATAATATACTTACATGTTTTGGTACACCGCGAGCTATAATTAGTGATGGAGGGTCGCACTTTTGCAATGGACCTTTTAGGCTTCTGATGAAGAAATATGGTATTACACATAAGGTAGCTACCCCGTATCATCCACAGACTAGTGGTCAAGTAGAGGTTTCTAATAGGGAGATAAAACGTATATTAGAGAAAACAGTTAATCCTAATCGGAAAGACTGGTCGTCTAGGCTTACTGATGCCTTATGGGCTTACTACGTCTTTGCGTTTAAAACCCCTATTGGAATGTCGCCTTATCGGCTTGTTTATGGCAAGGCATGTCATTTACCCGTTGAGTTAGAACATAGAGCTTATTGGGCTGTTAGCGGCTAAATTTTTCACTTGACAAGGCGAGGAGCCCATAGGAAACTCCACTCAATGAGTTGGACGAGATTCGTATAGATGCTTACGATAGTGCGAAGGAGTATAAGAACAAAATGAAACTTGTGCATGATAGAAATATTTTACGGAAGTCATTTTCTCCAGGTCAAAAAGTTCTTCTGTATGATACCCGCTTGCATCTTTTCCCTGGGAAGTTACGTTCTCGGTGGACGGGTCCTTTTATTGTTCGCACTTGTATTTCCTCATGGAGCTGTTGAGATCGAGACACCCCGTCGGTAGTAGTTCTTCGAAGGTTAACGGTCGAGAGATTGAAACCCTTTTTAGAACCCTTTCCTACGGGTGATGTTGAGGAGGTCCCTCTCGGAGGACCTGTTTACCCTTGATTGACCATCGAGGCGATTGTATGTTGTATATTAGTTTTGATTTCTCTCTTCACCCGGTACTATCTTTCCAACTTCTCTCTTTCCGATTCCTCATGTTACTTTACTTTTGGTATTGCTCTTTCATTAGAAACATTGAGGACAATGTTAGATTTAAGTTTGGGGGTGGGAAGAAACTTCTTGTTAGTTTTTAGTTGCAATAAATAAACTCCAGAGCCTAGAAATTTATATTTATTAAGGTCGGCACTAACCAATCTAAGTGGATGGAAGCATTTTGGTTGTAGGAGTTGAGGAACCAATCGATTAGATGGCAACATCTAAAGAGTCTATTCATAGAAGCACAGAGCTCAGGTGTTAGAAATAACATGATAGTTTCACCATATCTCGTTGAGTCCTTTTCACTTCTGTTTTTATTTTGTTCTTTGTAAACTATGTTTCTCTAAGTGATTAGGTGGGGCCCACTTCAAGTTGTTACCAATGCTAGGGTGAATTAGAGTGATTGAGATACAAAAAAAAAAAAAAAAAAAAAAAAAAAAAAAAAAAAAAAAAAATTGAGACCAGACCATCAGACCAACCGGAATAAATTCAATAAAGTCGACCACCTGGAACCCTTGTATATGCCGGTTGTGTTGACCTAGAGTTAGGATTGTCGACCACTTGGTTCCCTTGTATATGCTCGGTGTGTTGATATTAGTCGAGACTAGTATCTCAGTCCATTAGGATAGGTTCATTTTGGCGGAGGCCTTCAGACAGATATGGAAAACACCGATCACTTAGTAAACATCAAAACCATCTATGTTTTTCTCTATATCCATCTTCTTGATCTATCCATGTGATTAGTTTTGACTCCGGGTATTGATGTCCATAGTGCGACTATCTGAGTAGAGCTCTGTGACTTATATATGAATTTTAGTATGCTTGAGTGCAACCTCGTGTACAACAATTGGAATTTCGCATCGGGGTACTTCCTCCTGTAGTCAATAAGTATGCCAACCAAGGAGATTCTTTAGTGCCTTCCAAGGTTACGTGCCAGATAGCTAGGGTGCAGAGTAAAGGTTTTGTGGGTACACCTCTGGTAAACCCTCCGGAGACAACACTCCGCCACTAGGGCCACCAAGGGGTTCAAATGATTTTTATTTTTAGAATAAATTTGCTCGAGGACTAGCAAATAATAGGGTTGGGGGTATTTGATAGACACATTTTTGTGTCTCGAATTGTCCTCGGTGTTGGTATTGTTGGAACTCGATTACGAATACTAATATTGTGTTTTTATGTATTTTTAGGTATTTTTGGAAAATTCGGCTCGAAAACTTGCTCAGAGCACCCCGGAGGACACTTGTTATGCGGACTCTTCCCTCTGGATAAGGGGAACCCATTTGCTAAGGGGCACCCTAGTGATATTCGCACCCCAGTTTGTTGGATAAGGGGTAACCTTTTTCTTGGTTTGAAAATAAATTTTGGCGGGAAAAATATATGTCACGCCCATGGACTTTGGTCGGATTTTTGAATGAGTTTTAGTGAGACTCAATGGTCAGGTTTTCAAGGAAGACTTCACGGACATTAACGAGCTGGTTTGGGTCTTTGGATCGACGAAATTGGCCGGATAACTCGCGATGAGAAACAGAGGCATTGAGAGTATTCACGGGATTGTTTTACTCCTTCCCGTGTTACTCGGAGGGTTGGCTTGCGTTGGGAGAGGGCTCTAATGATTCCGTGTCGTGTTTGGAGTGAGTAAGCACGAATTGACAAATGCATATACGCACGAGAAACAAAAAGGAAAGAAAATATTTTTTCTTTACTGCCAGTGATGGCAGATTATTTGGAGTTATTTCGTGTGATTCCTTGGTCCTGTTGGGTATAAAAGAGTATTAGGGGATGCGTACAAGGTCTACGGAGAGTTTGGGAGGATTTGGAACGCGAGAAGAGCAACAAAATCAAAGTTGCAGAATCACCGTTTCTCACTGCGCATCCACGAAGATCGTGAAGAACAGACTATCCGGGACAGCCGTTTTTCAACAAAGAAAAACGACTACTGAACGTGGGTCGCAGTTTGTTGTAATGCCGCACTTTATCTCTATCGTAGTACGTAACGGTGTTTGCAACAACTATAAGCATTGCAAACCCGGTTTTCATCATTCTCCTTTGTTCATTATTTGTAACCATATTTTTGAGCAATAAGAATGAATTTTGAGCGTATTTCAACATGATGAGCGGCTAATTCTCCCACAACCAAGGCAATGAGGAAGCTATTTACGCATGAATAAGCGGTAACCATTTTATTTGCTCTAATTTATAATTTATAATTCACTCAATCACCGCTTTTGCGAGTTTTAAATTGTTCGCAAAATTCTTTTCATTAGTTGTGATTCAATTAGATAGGTTATGCTTTGTATTAAGATAATCTATGCTTAGGGATACAATTAATTTTTGAGAATTTGTCGGATTATTTGTGAATTAAGAAACAAGGGATTTAAAAGATAATTAGAGTTTTGGGTTATTTACCGTATTTCATTCATGTGTTATAGTGGAATCGGTGTCTTGGTTATTCTCTCATATCTTGAAACAATTTTGTGTTAATTTTTCTCTATTATTAATTTTTATAAGTCTAAAATCTTTTGCTTTCACAAGTCTCAACGAACCTTACTACCACTTCTACAACAACTTTGAACCACATCACGGAGTACTTGCAGTCTGACACCTTGGCCAATCCACTGGTGATGCACCATCTTTGTGCATCATCACTTGGTCACTTAACAACACCGTTACAGACCTCCCCCACCATCTGAACTCGACGCCCTCGACGATTCCTTATGCTGCAGGTAGGCCTGAATTTGTTCTTCAAATTGCCACAATGTAGTATCCTTCTCCCAAGAAGCCTCGGAGTCTGGCAACCCTTGCCACTTAATCAGAAAATAAGTTCTCCTATTCTTCTTGCTTTTCCCCATAACTCGATCATCAAGTATTGCCTCAACTTGCTTTTCGGGTGTGATCGATTACTAGTGGTGCACGCTTCGCTTGTTGTCTCGAAGTGTCCATCAAATCGGGATGGTATTTCTTCAAAAGTGACATGAAAAGTGGGATGCACTTTCAACTGTCCGAGCAACTCAAGTCCGTAAGCCACCTTACCAACTCTTTTAATCACTTTGAAGGGACCATCATATCTTGGAATTAGGCCTCTATGCACCTGTCTTGCTAGAAATCTTCTTCCAAATCTGGGGGCGTTAGCTTTAGCAACACCATGTCTTCCACCTCAAACTCTACATTTTACGCGATGCAAGTCAGCATACTTCTTCATTCGTCTTTGCGCCTTTGATAAACTATCACGCGCTTGCTCAGTCATCTCCGTCTTTGACCTTGCATAACAATAAGTCACTGGACAGGAACCTTGCTTCTTAGCCTTTGGCACCTCATGAGGGTTAATGGCTGCTGGCCTGTAGCTAACTCGAAAGGACTCGGCTCCGTAGCTGAACTCTTGTGCAAATTGTAACAAAATTGGGCCGTATCCATCAACGCCACCCAATTTCCCTGGCTTGCCGTCACATAATGACGCAAGTATTCTTCTAGCAATGCATTTATCCGCTCCGTCTTACCATCGGTTTGGGGGTGATTGCTAGTAGAAAACTTTAGTTCGGAACCAAGCATTCCAAACAAGGCGGTCCAAAACCTTCCTGTAAACCGTGAGTCTCTATCACTCACAATGTCTCGAGGAATTCCCCAATACTTCACTACATTCTTGAAGAACAGCTCCGCTGCAACGTCTGCATTGCAAGAATGGGGGCAGGGAATGAATGTAGCATACTTCGAAAAGCGATCAACGACGACCATTATCGAGCTAAAGCCTTGCACCTTTGGCAGCCCGTTAATAAAGTCCATCGACAAGCACTGCCATGGCTTGTCTGGAATCGACAAAGGTTGTAACAATCCTGCTGCGTTTCTCCTTTCCGTCTTATCCAATTGAAACACTAAACATGTCTTCACATACAATTCAACATCTTTTTCCATCTTAGGCCAGTAATAGGAACGAGCTATCAAAGCATGCGTTCGTTCCATGCTTGGATGACCAGCCCAAATGGAATCATGCGTCTCTCGCAAGAGTTCCCTTCTCAAGCCACCTGAATTGGGTACATAAATTTTTCCTCCCTTGGCATAAATGACTCCATCATCTAGCGAAAATCGACGAACGATCCCATCACAGATCTGTTTAGTCAGGCCCACACATGCCTGATCATTCTTCGTCTCTTCTTTGATTCGAGGCAACAACTCGCCTCCAATCGTGGTCGATCTTGCAACATATTCTGCCACCAACTTTCTTCTTAACGCATCTGGCACAGAATTAATCCTTCCTGGCTTATGCTCGAACTTGTATTCGAACTCGCTCAAAAAGTCAAGCCACCTTGCTTGTTTTGGCGAAAGTTTCTTCTGGCTGTTAAAGAACGTAATGGCCACATTATCCGTCCTTATGATGAAATAAGTTCCCAACAAATAATGGCGCCATGTTCTTAGGCAATGTATCACTGCCAACATCTCTTTCTCATGCACAGTGTATCTCCCTTCAGCATCATTAAGCTTACGACTCTCGTAAGCCACTGGATGGCCATCTTGCACCAAGACTCCCCCTAGAGCCCTGTCTGAAGCATCAGTGTGCACTTCAAATGGTACATCGAAGCTAGGCAAGCGAAGAACCGGTTCTGTCGAGACTGCTTCCTTTAATGCATCGAATGACCGCTGACACTCGTCAGTCCATACCCAAGATTTGTCCTTCCTCAACAAATCATCAAAGGGGCCACTTTCTTTGAATAGCCAACTATGAATCGCGGTAATATTTCGCTAAACCCAAGAAAGAACGAAGCTCTCCAAGCTTCTTAGGTTCTGGCCAATCAAAATGGCCTCTACCTTTTTCTCGAGTCCATATGCACGCACCCTTGCGATATCACGTGGCCAAGGAAAGTAATTGTGGTGCAGGCAAACTCACACTTTTCCTTCTTCACATACAAACTTGCTTCTCTAAGCTTTGCAAACACTTTGCGAAGATGCATCGCATGCTCTTCCAAAGTCTCACTTTGTATATGACTATGTCATCCAAGTATACTACCACAAAAGCGATCAATGTACTCGGCAAACACATCATTCATCGGGTTGCAAAATGTTGCTAGAGCATTCGTCAATCTAAATGGCATAACACGGTATTCAAATGAGCCATACCTTGTTACCATTGCAGTCTTTGGTTCATCGCCTTCTGCTATGCGCACTTGGTAATAACCTGAGCGCAAATCCAATTTGGTGAAGTATTTAGCTTTGGCCAACCGATCAAACAAGTCTTCCACTAGCGGAATTGGGTACTTGTTCTTCTGATTAGTTTGTTCAAAGCTCTATAATCAACACACATACAAGCGAGCCATCTTGCTTCTTTTGGAATGGAACCGGAGCACCAAATGGAGCTTTAGACGGTTGTATGTAGCCTGCCTCCAACAACTCGAAATGCCTTGCGCATCTCCTCAAGTTCTAGTGGTGACATACGATATGGTGCTTGCGCAGGCGGCCTCGCCCCTGGCACCAACTCTATCATATGATCGATCCTACGCCGCGGTGGTAGCGTCTTAGGCAGTTCTGCAGGCATTGTGTCTGCAAACTCTTCTAAGACCTCAGCTATTCCATCCTCTACTTCTACTACCTTTCCTGGTTTGATCTCTACAAACACGCATAGGAAAGTAGCCAAGCCTTGGCGCATACCATCGTTCACAACTGACATGAGACAAACATGGCTTAAGTGTCTTGTCTGGTTCACTTTGTCTCACCATAGAGACAAAACATGGGTATTGAGGGTGCTGTATCAATATCCCATTTCTATGAGGTAATGGCGACGCCTTTGCCGCGAAAAAGAAATCCATGCCCAAAATCAGGTCAAAATCATCCATGACCATAACTAGCAAATCTAGTTTTCCTTTCCGTTCTCCAACTTGCACATCTGCATTGCGAACTTTCCCTCGACTGGCTTGTGGTTTTGCGTTAACAGTTTTAATGGTGCTAGCCGCGCTAGTAATGCTTGTTAAGTTCAATGCCATGGCAACGTTTGGATGAATGAAAGACTTCGTAGCACCCGATTATCGGCCATCGCTAATACCCATTCTCCATTGATCTTCACATCAATGTACATCGATCCGTAAGACATCTTCTTCTCTCACGTGTGCTTTGCTCCCTAGCAAATGAGCGATGTTGCGATGTTGGTCACTACTAGACATCATGCCGAGCCTTCCCAAGCATTGTGTTGTTTCTCATCAACACTTGCGGCGTCTCCGGTACCCTTAGTGCGGTTCGATATGCGAGAACAACTCGTTTCACCCTCATCAAGTTGTTAGAGGACATCCTTCGTGCATGATATCTCTTGTAGACTCTTGAATTAACGATTCGCATACCTTTAATGCAACTCTTTGGTCGATCTTCGCCCCATCCTTTGCATGCCTTGTACTTTACGTGTGGATCCTTCACTTCAAATACAAGTTCTGACCAAACATAGAACAAAGAACAACTTCAATCAGCCCTTATAATTCCAACGTGAACAGAGAGAGACCCTTAACCAGGGATCTGATACCCGAATTGTCACAGGGTCGAACTTCCCAAATGCAACACCAACTTGACAATGGCAATTATGCTCCACAGTACAATCTCAGCCAACTCGCACTTAGCCAATACTTCAACTTCTTGACTAATTCTCTATTCAGCCCATACTAAATGTGAGGTTCTGCTCACAAATCTTCCAAGCCTTGAATCGAGATGCACACACTCAAACTTGATGCATAAACAATTAAGCCAAACCAAAGGAAATATGCACCAACAGAACTTTTCTTTAAATCGGGCCTTAGCCTTTTATTTATTGCACACTTAGGGTTACACACTCTTCTTTTTCCGGATTACCCAATCCCTTCACAAGATCAGGCTTATATAGCCTTACAAAAAGCTATCTACAACTAATCGCAAGCGATTCTGATTTTACTTTACATGTGGCAGTTAGCTAACTATGCTAACCTTTGCCAAACCGTTCGCTCACCAAACCGGTCCTTCCCATCGGTTAGAAAGCATAAAGCAAACCCACTCTCGTGTAACGAACTCTAAACCGTCAAGGCCATGTGCCCCGCACATGTCATCTTGCCTTGTTGCCCGATCACGCATTTGCCGGTCAAATATTGCGCCATCATCTGCTGTGCATCATTCTCGCCAATGATGCAAGTGTGCTAATGCAAGTCTTGCTTGCATGCCTGCACGCCCCATGCATACAGGTAATATGCCAAACTCTTTTGGCATCTCTTGATGCTAATCTCGCATCCTTGGCCATGTCCAAACCCTGTTTGGCACATGCCATTCTCTTGCTGCAACTCAGATATGCACTTGTCTTGAATACCGCTATTATGGCCTCGTTGCGCTATTATCGCTTCGCATTGCACCATTGCTTTGCGAGTACTTGCGATCGACACCTTGGCCAATCCACTGGTGATGCACCATCTTTGTGCATCATCACTTGGTCACTTAACAACACCGTTACACTAGGGGTGTATGGAATAAAATTGATGTTAGTCTGTTTAATCAGCTCATTAATACTGACTTACACCAATGGGTGAGTCAATTTTTTCGAACTGGGAATACTTCAACAGCTTTGGATTTTAACTTGTATGAAACTACTGCTTTCTGTATGTGGTCTTTGTGGAAAGCAAGGTGTGCTAAAGCTTTTTATAATGTGCAGATTAATATTGATAGTATTGCTAACTCTATCATAATGCAGAGAAATGAATGGAAAGGTACTCTGAGTACACAGCATAATAATACTGTGATACCAAGACAAATACACCATTATTGGTCTTCACCTCATAATGGTATTATCAAAATTAATTTTGATGCTTCACATATTGATAGCAATTCTCTTTACGGATGGGCTCTAATAGCAAGAAATTTTGCGAGAGAAATGAATGGAAAGGTACTCTGAGTACACATCATAATAATACTGTGATACCAAGACAAATACACCATTTTGGTCTTCACCTCATAATGGTATTATCATAATGCAGAGAAATGAATGGAAAGGTACTCTGAGTACACAAAGATAATAATCCTGTGATACCAAGACAAATACACCATTATTGGTCTTCACCTCATAATGGTATTATCATAATGCGAGAAAATGAATGGAAAGGTACTGAAAGTAGACCGCATAATAATTTGTGGTACCAAGACAAATACACGATTACTGGTCTTCACCTCATAATGGTATTATCAAAATTAATTTTGATGCTTCACATATTGACAAAGAATTCTCTTTTCGGATGGGCTCTAATAGCAAGAAATTTTGCAGGTGATTGCAATGGACTACGAGGAGGTGCATCTACGCAATAGACCCTGAACAAGCGAAGCTCAAACACTATTACAAGCAGTTTTATGGGCTCAACAAAATGGACTGACCAAGATTCATCTGGAGGGTGATTGCCAGAACGTGATTAATGCTGTGAATGGCCATTTAACTGCTGTGAAATGGACAACCTTCAACATAATAAAAGATGCATTAAGCATCCTTATTTTTTTTCCCTTTTGGTCTTGCACTCACTCACACAGAGATGCAAACCATTTAGCAGATAATCATGCTAAATTTGCAAGAATTTCAAAATTTTTGTTTTCAGTACTCAAACATATTTCCTAATTGGATTGCAACGTTGATTAAACAGGATAAAACTCTGATGTCATCTTAATTTCATTATAATATATCCTTCCTATTAACAAAAAAAATAATAAATAAAAAAGTTGAGAGTCAGAAAAAAGCAAACAATTTTTAAATAAGAACCGAGAGTAGCTTAATACTAGTTGGTTAGGGCCAGGCACTCTTACATACTTGAGCTCAAGTTTGAATTCCTAGTCCTAGTTAATATATAACTTTAAACAAGTAATCCGATATTGAGTATGACTCCATAACTACACCAAACTAAACCAAAACTCGCATATAAATAACTTAATACAGACCCTAGCTAGTATATAGAGACTTTTGTTTAGTTTTGCTCCATCGTTTCATTAATTATATAGATCTATATGATGAATGTTATTGTTCCATGCATGGGGTGGGTTCCTATATGTTGGAGAGAGCTGCTTGGGTTGTTTTCCATAAATACTAAAGGAGTTGATGACAGTACTCTCCTTGGTCCGGCAGTTGCTGATGAACCTACGAATTATCCGGTGACAAATGATTCTCTCGACAATTTAGCTACAGTTGATCACTCGCTTGGTAATCTCTTGGATAATCCTCTTCATGCTCATGTTATGTCTGATAAACCTCTTAGCAAGCTCCATGTTGATCTCCCCGATCTGCCGAATTCTATTATAGAAGACATACTTAGTAGGCTTTCACCTAAGTGCATCTTCCAATGCCAGCGTGAGTCTAAAGCATTACAACTCCTAACAAAAACTCCATATTTTATTACTCTAATGCAGCAAAATCGATCTTCTCCGATGATAATTATACAATCTATTCCGAAATTCGTTTCCGATGGAAATGTGGAGCTTTACTTTATGGACGCAGAAAACAATAATGTTGAAACAAAACGTTTTGAACTTGACTCCTGCTATTTGCAAAAGGATAATCCTATTCTACTTATTGGTTCTCATGATGGGTTTCTTTTATTTACGAACAACAGATGCTCCTTGTTTAAGCAAGATCCTGTTTTCTATGTGTGGAATCCTATTACAAATCAAAAGAAGGCTATTTTTTGCATCCCACCCCCGCATTTCCACGTGTGTGGATTTTATTTTTGTTCTCTAAGAAGCGAGTATGTATTGCTTCTTGTTTCCAGGAATGGAGCGCCGTTCGAGTTCAAAATGTATAACTTTGGAACCAAATCAGTGGAAAAAGTTGGCAACTTCTCTTACCCTCCGTCCTGTGATAGACCTGCTGTAATCGTAAACAAGACACTTTACTGGATGGTTGATTATTTCTCTTTTATATGGCAACTTGTGATTACCCTTCGCATTCACATTTTATCATGTCATTCGAATTAGAAACAAAGAAGTTTGGGACAATAGGACAAGATGGACTTTTTGGTACGTCAGTGCCAGATAGATTTCAGCTACGCGTGCATCTATTTGAGCTCGAAGAGGAATTATACATATGTGATACTTCATCATGCTTGAAATTTGAGTTATCGGTACTGAATCAGGGAACCAAGTGTTGGGTTAAGAAGCACATTGTGATTCTTCCCATAGGCGTTTTTCTCGGAAACAACCCTACGGCAGCACTGGGTATTGGGTAAAGGAATTCGCAATGGAAGTCTTTTATTACAAAAAAGGTGAGTTGCTGGTTAGACAGTATGAAAGACTATTTATTTACAATCTTGATTCAAATACATGCAGACTTGTTGAGAGCAAGGGACTCGAGGATTCTAATTTTCAAACAGTAGTTCATACCGACAGTCTTTTTTCTATTTCAGATACTTAATTACTTTTTCTTTTCATAAAACATCTGTTCTTGTATTATTATGTTCTTTTTTCATGTTTCATTAGTGTAGAAAAAGAGTACAATCACAACACAATTTCAGTGTTTTTTTTCTTTCCCCGGCCATCTGTAAGGAGAATCAATATTTTTGTAAGTACATTGAGATATATGTGGAGATATTTTGAATCTCGTGGCTGTGAATCTGAGTAACTTCTTGCCGATATTTTACGGTTCAAAAGTGAGCTAGCTGGCTCATTGAACAAACAAGAAAATCATGAAATTCTCACTAGTAAAACATGAGAGGTGAAATAAGCTGCTTTGGATACGATCCCTTCCTTCTAATTAGCTCTCGGAGTTTCGGTAGGTTTCCTCATTGGCCAGGTCCAGCTCCTTGATGACCCGGAACATGAGAGATGCTATCAAGGGCCAGGGCCGGCCCTGGGGCAAAGTACCCAAAGCACCGCTTTGGGCAGCAAATATGTTGGGGCATCAAAACAGTTTTTTTTGTCCGTTCTTGAGTAGAAAAGTCAACTACATTTTCGAAATATTAAGGAAGTAAAAATGAATTCTTTAGATATATTCAGTGTGGAAGATGGAGTGCACTTTTAATAAAATGTAAACCATTAATTTTTTCACTAATAATCTATTCGGGATCTGAAAATAGAAAAAAAAAAGAAGAAGAATAAAAAGAAGCAAAAAATGGTCAATTAGCAAAATACCTAGCTAGGTTTTTGATCTACAATATTATAAAAGAGGTTTGATGGATTGCCTATGATAGTTTTTAAAAGAGAAATAGTCGAAATACTTGGTTATAATTTATTATTGGAGACTCTGTTGCGGAAAACATATCCTAACACAAATTTTTACACCTAATTAGTAAATTTAATAGATCATTAAAGTTTATTTTTTGATTTCATTAGGCTTATAATCATTTTTTGATCATTAGGTGTTAATCAAATAATCTACAATTTATATAAAGCCATGTACATGGGCATCAATTTGTATATCAGCTTCGGGGCATTAGCATCCCAAGGCCGGCCCTGTCAAGGGCAATCATAAAGGGCTGCACCTATGTTGAACATGACATCCTTGTAGTCTTCCTGCTTCCCCATTCTCATATATATATATATATATTCCCTTCGGGACCTGCCCTGGAAGGACATGCAAAATGCAATTCTACTGAAAGAGCCGATAACATGAATGTGACTTTTACTGAAATATTATTTTGTGGGTTACTGACAATAGGAATCTTTCCCTTCAGTGTTGGTCGTTGCCAACAAGTTGCACAGGGACATCCTTCCTTGTAGGATTCTTCTTTCTCCATTCAGTGTTGTATTTCGAAAATCCCAAACCTGGAAATTGATTGACCTTGCATGTCCGTCTTCCTCTTCATTTACAAATCTTTCTCGGCTTTCCAAAGCACCATGGCAGGACCCAACAACGATTGTTCATGTTTTTCCCGATGAGGCCTATTACCAGTTCCGCCACTCACATTTGCAGCTTCATAATTCGTCGCGGCTCTAGGCACTATATATAAGAGATGGGCACTGCCGATGTTGGTTGCTCCAGATAGTGCGTAAAATGATTTCTTGGTAGTTTAGACTGAAGAGAGAGAGAGAGAAAGCTAAATAAATAAACAAAGGAGGAGCTAAAAAACTGATGATTCATCATCACCGTCTTTTATTTAAAAAAAAGCTTTGACTGGTTTTTTTTTTACTTTTTAACATAAATGGAAAAAGAAGGTTAGAAAAGCATGACGTTCTCCGGTGAATAATAAATTATACATTTTAAATAGAATTTACTATTAACTTCAATTTATTTTACTTTGGGTCATGAAAAGAATATCATAATAGTTAACTTAATAAAAAATATTAAGAAAATATATACTCTCCGTCCTAAATTATTAATCTGATTGGACTTAGTCAAGATATTAAGGTGACCAGTATTAAGGACACCAGTATATTAGTATTTTTGAGAGTTTGATTAAAAAATATGAATATAAACAGAAACTAGCCAGCATTTTAGGACAGACGGGGAAATAAAATAGAGGACAAATATTTTAGGACAGAGGGATCAGTATTTTGTTTTAACTTTTTGGTAGAAAAAGCCTGGAAGGGTGTCTTGACTCTTCTTGGCAGGTGAGGCCAATGAGACGAGTCTAATATTTGTAAACATTGCAAGGAATAGTAGTCCTCTCTAGAAGGAGGAGAAGAGGTGAATAAGGAAACCACTTGAGAGTTTCTTGTCTATATAAACAAAAAGTCGGTTTGAACCGTATAAATGAACTACGGCAAAACCAATACTCACACGATTTTCAATGGGCTCCACCATAAGTGGCTCCCTGCTGTCCTCCGACAGGCCCATCGGGACCCATCACAAAAAATGTGAGACCTTTTTACAGTATTGTTTTGGTGTGGTTCAGACCCTCGATCTGTTAAGAATCATTGCTATATAAATTTGCAATCTTTTTTTCCATGCACATTCTCAAAATCTCTGGTCTCTCTCTTCAGATATCTTGCAATGGATACGAGGTCAGCCGCATGTGAAAGAAGCCAACGTCGTACCGTGCCAAAAGCAGCAGCACCATGGCTTATCTTTCCATATGGAAAAGGTATGAAATCTCAGGCTTTCTATAACATCTGTGATCCCCACGCTACATCTTATGAAAAATCCATACCAGAGTTGCGGGGCAAATCCTTTTGGCAGAAACCTTGTCATCGGAATTGGTTAATTATCTTGTGCCAAGACAAAAGTTGCGAAAGCATACATAATTTGGATGACTGGAATCACGGGGATTGCTTTCTGTGGAATCATGTATCTTTGGAACACATTCGGTTACCAAGTTGGATTACCAAACCCAAGAAGTATGTTTTGATTGATTGTGTCCTGACGTCGCCTCCTGATAGCAGAAATTATCAGGACGACTCCATGGTTATATTTCTCTTTAGTGCTCCGTTTGATAAAAAGGATGATCATGTGCTACTTTTGTTTTGTCTCCCGGGAGACAGCCAATGGAAAACAAAGAGAATTTCTCGAGGAGATATAACGGGTGTCAACGTAGAGGAGGATCTGGTTGCTCTCCATTCTTTCAAAGGTAAGATGTATGTTACCTTTGTAACGGGGCCGGGATCGTCTCTTGGAGTTTGAAAAACAACATCTGCTGGACAACAACGTCGAGACCTTGTCTGTAAGGTCGCATGAGCCGGTAATTGGCAACAGAAAGCTCTTACCGGTAGGGTCAGACTATAATATTCCCTATTATGTGGAATCGGATGATGAATTTTTTATGATTCGGGTATCCTTCAATAGCAGATGTATGCAAGTCATGTCAGTATACGTGTGGAGGCTGGATTTCTCTAGCATGAAGTGGGAGGACATTAATGATTTAGGCGATCATGTTATATTCGCTGGCATGAGGACTGGATTTTGTTGTTCAGCGGCCAAGTTAGGCCTCAAGACCGGTGGTTTGTATTATACAATTGCTGACGACCTGAGTTTGTATAAGTTCCAAGTAAAAGGTGGCAATGCGGTTATTTTGCCGTGTCCTAAGATCAAAACTCCATGGTTCCCATCAGAATGGATCATGACGGCACCTGAGGATAGTCAGGAAAGTAACAGGGAAGGACAACAACAAGAAGAAGAACAAGATTTCACACTGAAGGAAATCCAAGGAACCACAACCTTTCATATTAATGGCAACAGCAAAGAAGAAATTAGTCCTTGGGATACTCTTAGTGAAGATTCGCTGGCGGTGATATCTACTTATACTCATCCATTGGATTACGTACATCTTCGCTCAGTCTGTAAAGAAAATCGACGAGTAATGCCTCCTACCACGCAAAAGCGGGGTTCCAACTCAGCTGGAAGTCCATGCATATCTCCATGGTTGATGTTCCCTAGAGGTAACACCTATAGTTTTGTAGATCCAGTGCATGATAACGAGACATACCTCATGAGTTTCTGCCAATCCGTACAAGATGCTACGATCCTTGATCAAAACAATGGTTGGCTACTGATGTCGAGAGAAAGAGAGGTATTCTTTTATAATCCATTCACAAGAGAAGTCATCAAACTCCCAGACTTGCCAGATGGTTATAATATCTCCATCGTTTGTTTCTATGATTCCCCCACTGCTTCAAACTGTGCAGTTTTCGCCATTGATCAGTCGGTGCCCTCGGAAACTTGTATCTTGCTTACAATGAGAGGTGAAGATGCTTGGCTTCCATGCGAGTTTCCTAGTACTAATGTGGAGATCATGCCGTTACATGGTACTGCTCCAGTAACGGATCAAAGTTGAAAGTTTGGGGAAGTATATGTTGTTCATCAGCGAGACTTCATGTTTATCTGCAATCGCTCCGAACAGTCAGATAGAGAACGTAATATGTTTTCCTAGAGTGTATTTGAATCGGGGAGGATTTTACTATATTCTCTCGAAACTGGTAGTTATCACTCTTCTTCTTTTTCTGGGAAGAGTTATCTTCAGAACAGTTTTTACGAGACAGAGGGATGGCTTTCAAACTGCACATGGATTCAACCAAATTGGTCCAAGTCTACACAACAGCAGCTCAACTGGCTCAATCGTATTAGATATGATTGTACGGTAGTGCTCGGCAGAATGGCCTGTAATTTTACAGTTTCATGTTCATTAGATCTTACCATGAGCAGAAGATACTTACAGAATCAAGACAATACAATAGCCAGAACAATGATAGTATCACAATGACTTTTTCATGCTTATCTAGCTTCAGTACAATTTTTTATGTCTATACTACTGTAAATCTTTTTGGATACATAAGACACCACAGTTGTTTTATTTCCGAAAGAGCAGTAAACTTTCTGTCAGAATATAAACAAACTGAAAGCTCACCTTTGAGCTAACCCGTGAACAACAGATGCTGACTGTGTCAGTTTGTCATTTCAAAGTCAAAGGATAACACAGTAAGCTACCAAATCATGGTACGTTGCCTCATATGTGGAAGACACCCTGAAAAGTGGCATGATTAGACTCTCCAAGAACCGAAGCAAATTTTAATACAGATGCAAAGAAGTCATAGAAAGATAAAAGACAAAGAAATTCAGACTTCAGAGTGATTACAGAGTAGGACCCAGATGGATTTGAACCATCAACCTCCACAAACCACTAATCGGGTTTGGGTGCTCTAGCCATTTTGAGCTTATGAGTCCACAATAAAGATATCTAAGGCAGACAAAGTGCACATCCGAATTGCATCTTCTGAACACAATAACTTCCTTTTTCTCTGTCCATGTTCTTGTGGCCAACACTCCTGTCATTGTCTGACCCCCAGTCATCTGATTCTGCGAGACACCTTCAACCTCTCTCAGGACTCTGTGACCTTTTCTAGACTGTCTCACTTCTCTCTTAACTCTATCTATTGACCTTGCATGTCTGTCTTCCTCTGCATTTGCAGATCCTACTCGGCTTTCCTGAGCAACACGGCCACCATCTATGCACAATCAAATTGTAGTTTATGTGTGTCAGATTTTCCCCCATGAGGCCTCTTACTGGACCTATTAGAAATAGACTCCACATCCTTGCCAACCCACTTGCCTTCTCTTGATACCTCTTAGCTTTATCACTACTTCATCGCTCTTCAGGACTTACAGGAACCTCCTAGTTTCTTCTTCTTGAGCCTCAGACCTGCCTCTGCTCTTACTCCTCTTCCCCTCAACCCTTTACTTTTCGCTGTTGCTATTTTAGTCCCTTTATCATTGGCTAAATCAACAGCCCAGCTTTTGCTGTCACTATGCTCCTTTCTCGCATCAATCTCTCTTGAACTCCCATGTTTGACATCAGGAGTTTAATTTGCCACTGCTAAGGTTAGTTTTCTCAACGATATTACTTTCCACTTTTTAACCAACAGAGTCAGATTCATCCCATCTTCTTCAAAGATTTCTCTCTTTTAAACGAGATCCATGAACTTTATCTCTACTCCTTTCTTTCCTTTCAGATTACCTTAAATCTCTGTCAGGATTCATATCATGAAAAGTTTCAAATTTCCTTCTAGTCATGCTCTGGGAACCTTCGTGAGTAGGGGTTTTGAGCTTGTTTTACTTGATGAATTCCTCTCTTTTCATCAGCTGCCACAAGACGTTTACTCCCTACCATTTCTACTGCTTTGTGATTCTCTAAACTGAAATCCACTGCTTGATTTCTTGTCACTCGTCTCCTCTTGGTATTTGGCTGCTTAGACCTTACATCTTTATCTACACTGCCTACCCTGTCCTGCTCTAAGTTCTATCCTTGGTACTCCTTCTCCTTCTCTTACCAGCACTATCCCATTCTTCAGCATCTTCTTCATCAGTGTGCTTTCTGGACTTGCTGGGCGTTGTTTCTTTCGTCACTACTCTCCCTACCGCCTTTCCTATCTGGTGACTCATCCGTATCCCTTTTCACTAACTCTGTATGCTTTCGAAACCATCCCTTTTCCTGGGTGACACATCCAAGCACAAATGCGCCCAAATTAAGACACTGTATGTCTAACACTCTACGAATGCATATTAATTCCAGTAATGAGATACATATGCGCCCAAATTATCATTGATGCAAATGAAAGATGATCAAAATTTTGGTGTACATACAAAATGAAATAAACAAAAATACTGAAATCATACAAAATACAATCATAAGAACATAAACATTACTAAGTAATCACAAATCGAACACCCTAAAATCGAAGTCCAGCATTGTAATAACCCTAACAATAGATCATAAAATAGAAGCCCTAATAGATAAACCCCTAAAACTGACATCAATACCAAACTCAATCAAACCCAGAGTAATGGAATTGGAAGAAGAGTGACAGAGTATGAAATGAGATGAAGTGGAGAGAGATTCAGACCTGTGTGTTATCAGGAAGGAAACCCAACACAAATTGTTTTTACAGGCAGCATAGGGTGTTTGGTATACAGGAGATTGAAACCCATGCTCACCCATAGCAAGACGCTTAGCTGATGATGCGAATCCACAATCCTTAGCTATTAAGAGTTTGAAATGGAGGTTCTGAATCCGAATTGGGGGTGGGCATAACAAAGCAATTTTCCATTACAAGAATCCAGAGTTACAATGGCTTTAGTTTTCTTATTTTCAAAATGGGTAATCCATTGAAACAACTTTCAATTTTGATGAAGATGAAATTGATTTGAATTCTACGGAATTAATGATAGGGTTCATACATTGATCATACTGAGAATGACCAAACATGAGTCTAGGGTTATTATTCTTGCTTTGAATTGTAAGATTAAAGTGATTCTTGATAAAACTAGGTTCAGAAATTAGACTACACCAAACACATCTACATGATATGATTGAATTAACCGCTGGTAATATGATGAAAATATCTACCTGAATCTCCTCCGGAAATCTCCACATTGAAGACATTTCTTCAAATTTCACTTCATCATCAGGAAAGAGAGAGATTGAGAAACTGTTAAAAGGGGGAAGGGAAATGACCAAGGCATTGGCTTTTCATCCTATTTTATAATGCTACGAAATATTAGTCCCACATCGACCAAACTTTAAAGTTGGACTTGATATATAGCCAGGGTTGTTGGACACTCTGGCAGCGACCCACTCGTACAGGCTCTGCAGTTAGGTGATCGAAGGGGGTTAACCGCGGCTAGCCTTACCGCCCGTCTACGAAATTGTGGGCCTTTATCTTTTTTTTTTTTAGGTTTATAGAGTGTTAAGAATCCTATATCGCCGGGCATGAGGAAAGTCGAAAAAAGAGCGCTTACCAATTTTAAGGTTTAAAATCTCCTTAAAGTAATCATTTTTTATCACTACCGTGACTTTGGAATTAGCAGTCCGGGAACTGATATTTATCTGTCGGAAAGCAGTGCCTATAGATTATTACAAGTGTTCTTGTATCCGGTATATACTTTTATCACTATTAGATGACCTACTTGGTTTAAAATTTTGTCTCACTATTAGTTAACCTATTTGGTTTAAAACTTTCAACTTGTCACGTAAGAATTCAAAGCGAGAAGTGCATAAACCCTTAGTGAATACATCAGCAACCAGAGCATCAGTGGAAATGTAATAAACCTGTAAAACTTTGGACTGCACCAACTCCCTAATGAAGTGAAAATCTATAGCAACATGTTCCATCCTACTATGAAGAACAGGATTAGAAGCAAGAGAGAGAGCTCTTCTGTTATCACAAGCAAGAGATGGAGTAAGAGGCTGAAAAACATGCAGATCCTTGAGAAGTTGATAGACCCAAAGAACTTCAGCAGCAGTGTGAGCAAGTGATCTGTACTCTGCCTCTGTGGAGCTTCTTGCAACCGTAGGCTGCTTCTTAGAAGACCAGGAAATAGGATAAGAACCAAAAAACACACAAAATCCACTAGTAGAGCGTCTATCATCAGGGTTACCAACCCAATCAGAATAAGAAGACAATGCAGTCAAGCCCTTGTTAAGAAAAATTCCATAATCAAGAGTACCCTTCAAATATCTAAGAATCCTATTGGCATCAACCAGGTGAACATCAGTAGGAGCACTCATATGTTGACAGACTTGATTCACAGCATAACAAATTTCAGGTCTTGTCCAAGTAATGTACTGTAGGGCACCAACTAGAGACCTATATTCAGTAGCATCAGATAAAGGGATACCATCATGTTTGCTCATTTTTGTATCTGCAATGGTTGGAGTGCTACATGGTTTTGAAGTAAGCATATAATTAGTTTTCTTCAAAAGGATTAGAATGTATTTAGTCCGTGACAGATGCATTGCTGTGGCATTTCTTTTAATTTCTAGACCCAAGAAATAGTGAATAGCTCCTAAGTCTTTAACAGGAATGGACTGAGAAAGAGTGGAGATTACCTTGTCACAGAATGCAGAAGAAGATCATGTAATTAAGATATCATCAACATAAACTAGAATGATGTAGATAAGAGGACCATCTTTATAAATAAACAAAAAAGTATCTGCATATGAAGCCTGAAAACCAATAGCTAGTAATGAATCCATGAGCTTCTCATACCAAGATCTGGGTGCCTGCTTCAACCCATAGATAGACTTGTGAAGTTTACAAACATAATGAGGATAATCTTTATCTTCAAAACCTGGTGGCTGAGACATGTACACGGCTTCTTGAAGATCACCATGAAGGAAGGCATTACTTATGTCCAACTGGGTAACATGCCAATCACTATGAACTACAAGAGATAAAATCAATCTGATGGTAGTAGGTTTGGCTACTGGACTAAAGGTTTCATGATAGTCTAGTCATTCTTGTTGATTATATCCCTTGGCCAGTAATCTAGATTTGAACTTATCTATACTCCCATATGGATTATGTTTGATCTTAAAAACCCATTTACAGCCTACCAAGTTTGTAGCTTCAGATGGATCAACTAAACTCTAAGTACCAGCTGATTGAAGAGCAGAATGTTCAGATACCATTGAGGGAAGCCACTTAGGATGCTTCATAGCTTGTTTATAAGATGAAGGAATAGACTCAGATATCTGAGATAATAGAGCCACAGACAGTGGATATCTTGTTGCAAAATAAGCTTTAGTCTTAAAAATCCCACTTTTACCTCTTGTTTGCATAGAATAACTATTAATAGTTGCAGGTGGAGAAATAACATCAGAAGCAGTAGGAGCAGATTCACCTGAAGTAATAGCAGGAGAAGAAGCAGATGGTCTAGTACAAGGAACCAAGAACGACACTTTGAGTTGAAGTAGAAATAGTCAAGTATCTAGTACGGAAGCCGAAGTAGACAAAGTTGGTGAAGTTGATGCGATGTTGAAATAATGGAGACAACTTGATCCTTATAATGTAAAGATTCTTTGAGAACCCAATTTTGATGTATGAAAAAGATTACCAGCCAATGCAGGAAAATACTCTTCATTAAATGTAACATGCCTAGAAATGTACAGTTTCTTGGCATATGGATTATAACACTTGTACCCTTTCTGAGATGCAGCATACCCAAGAAAATGTATAGTTTACTTCTCTGCTCTAGTTTAAAATGAGTATAAGGTTTCAGCCATGGATAACAGGCACAACCAAACACTCTCAGATCTTGATAAATTGGTTTGGAACCATAAAGCTTCTCATAAGGAGACACAAAAGAAAATGAAGCTGTAGGCAATCTATTTATCAAATAATTTGTTGTTTTGATAGCATCAACCCAAAAAGAATCAGCTAAATTAGATTGAATGAGAAGAGTTCTGCCTAAACCAACTAGATGCTTGTGCTTGTATTCGGCCACTCCAATTTTCTCAAGAGAATATGGACAAGTATACTGATGTGCAACACCACACGTAGCTAGAAAATAACTTAATTCAGTGTTGATAAAGTCACCACCTCAATCTGTTTTTATCATTTTGATACTTAAGTCAAAGCAATTCTCCACTTGATATTTGAAAGTCTGAAAAATAATGATAAAATATGATTTTCTTATTAAAGGAAAGATCCAATAGAACTTACTATAGTCATCAATGATGTTACAATAGTAAAAATAACCATCATTGGAGACAACAGGACAAGGTCCCCAAAGATCCATATGCCGTAGTTGCAGTGGTTTGGTGGACACAATACTTGACAAAGTAAAAGGAAGTTTGTGAGATCTACCCAAATGACAGTCATTACAAAAAATTGGTTTGCTAGACACATAAGAGACAATGAATGACAGATCCTCTAAAGAGACTGAAATGAAGGATGTCCCAACCTTTTGTGTAGAAGTTGAGCACTGACAAGTTTAGCTGAAAAGACAGTAGAACTAGCTGAAGGTGTTGATAAGGTTGTGGATGAACTAGCTGTGGAAGAAAAATTGAGAGGATACAATCCATTCCTACTCTACCCTTGGAAAATTGTCCTCCTAGAAAAGAAATCATTTAAAAAGAATTTATCACTTTCAAAAGTAATGCTACAATTGTTATCACTAGCGAATTTATGAACAAATAATAATTTTTGAGAAGCAGATGGAACATGAAGAATACTAGGTAATTGAACCTGATTATGAGATACGAACTTAGTTGAATAACAAATATCAGAAATGTTCATACCTTCTCCACTAGCAGTTTGTATCTGCTCATCTCCATTATATGACTGATAATCTGAAAGATCAGCAACATCTGTAGTAATGTGTTGAGTAGCACCTGAGTCAACATACCATGGATTCTCTCCATTTAGATTAGCTGTAGCCATCATAGCATGAATATTAGAAGGAATTTGTCTTCCTTGGTATGAGAAATTCATCCGGTGAGTACACTTGTCACGACCGCAAAAATTCGGGCTTCTATTGAGCTGGATTTGACCCAATGGATCAAGTCCAACCCAACTAGCAAGACCGGATTCTTGAGTCATGACTATGGAACAGGCTAAATTTTTTTTTTAGAATAATAATAAAAAAGAAAATAAAAGTACAAAATGAATAAAGACTCGCATAATCTAATTTCTTTCCAAATTGAAGTCCAATAAAAAGGGTTCCAAATAATAATTATTAAAGATGTTCCAAAAGTCATAGAATAAAATAATTGTTTGAAAACTAAACAATGTCTCTTAATAAAATAATAAAAAAAAAAGAAACCATAACTGATAAAATGATAACCAACAAAAATACCCAATATCCCTGTGATATCATATAGTAGTGTCTTGCGAGAATACTAACATCGAGTACTATGTCGTAAGCTTCCAAGTGCGCTTATCACGCTAAATGCTCCTCAAACTCGTGGGAGAGGAAAAGGAATTTGGGGTGAGAAACCACAAACTCGGTAGGAATCTCAAAAATAATATAGTGCACCGAAAATTAAACCATGCAGCGGATAAAAATAATTAAACCCATGCAAGTCAAAATCTTCTGAAATTACTTACACCTTTTACTCACATAAGTCAACCTATAATTGTATGTCCTAATCTAGTGTCAGAGTTATTCCGGTAACAAACCATACTGTTCCCCGAACAGTCTTCCCAGGGTAGCCACCAGTGGTGGGATGCCTTAAAGGCCTGATATTTCAACAACAACAGAATATCCAAAATTCATTTCTCACTTGTACACTCGATTACGTACAAAACTCAAACACGTCCGATAAAATTAATCGGTGCATTTATATATATAATATTTATCGTAACAGAAAAAAAATGCATTACACTCCAAAAACAGAAATCATTTGTATGCACAAAACAATTATGCCTCAAAATGCATTTACCGGTACTAACTAGACAGACTCCCATCAATCTGAAAATAGCTACGTGTCAAAAGATTGACTCAAATAGGAATAATTTAAAATCATTTAGTAACACTATCCCACGGAAACTAAAAGGAACAAGAAGGAAAAGACGACTATTGATTAACAGGGGAGGAAGTGAATACATTTCCATTTGGTATACACATTTCCATTTGGTATACATTTAAAGGGACCAATAGTGATTAATTAAATAAGAAGGTGTAGGCCAAAAAAAGGAGTTGCTGCAAACATTTTTTTTTTTCATTTGATACTAGAAACAGAAAAGAAAATTGAGTATCACCGGGTCAATTAAATTAAAAGTACGAGCTAGGGAGACGGTGAGATTTTTAGCAAAACAAGAAAGTCATGATCTTGGCTCATGGGAGACAAACCCCAAATAAATTATTGTTAATCTTATGTTTTTCTTTTTCATTTGAAAACGTCACTTCTCTTGGTTTTGAAAGGAATCAGTGAAGATTAAACTAGCTGAGTAGATATAAGAAACAAAAGCTAAAAGACAAAATAGCTAAATAAACAAAAAGTACTGAAAGTGACATTTGGATTAGTAAAATTGGAAGAAATGGTTTCTTCTCTTTTTTTGTAAACATTGGACAAAGTAATTAATATTTTAAGGTTGAATCAATAAAATACTAACAGAGTAACAGGGAAAAGAAACAAATAACTTGTCTATGAACGTAAATCGAGACATACCGGGTGAGGGATACAGATTAAAAAAATAGGAAATCAATCGGCTTCTGTGTGACAGGATTTAGACTCATGATGAACACAAAGTATGATACGCAAAGACTAGAGATTTTTCACAAACATAAATTATACGAATAAATCATGCTAAATAGTTTAGTTTTTAATATTACGAGAAACCCCTACCTGATACGCAATCCAAGAGATGAAAAATCAGAAATCCAATCAATCCCAAGCAAGTACGTTCTCCAAACAACCAAATCCTTTTGTTTTGTTTTGTGGTAAAGTAGCAGATATGGAAAAAGTGAAAAAAAAGGATCATGGCTTTTTTTTTTTTTTTTTGTCTAGGGTTCTAAGAAAATGACATTTCAATATATAGCATCACCAACCCTAAAAGTAAATGCAAAAAGTGAAAGAAAGACTTATTCTCTTTCCCACACGTATTACCAAACATAAAAACCATGTACTCTACTAGGTAGTGACCCCATCATTCCATGTGCTAACTATTTTCTAGCCACACCTTAATTGAGCTATTTACACCCCAAATAATCACAAAAATTATAATAGTGAGCTAGGATTTGTACATCCACATATATACAAATCACTATTTCAACTCTTATGAGTTGAAACGGGCTTTAAGCCCGGGTTCAAAAATGCCAGGTATTATACTATTAACCTCTAAAAAAAAGAATTTCTCCGGAAATTCGAAGCGTAGATAAGTTTAAGAATTACCTCTCAGTAATTCCGGATATTTGTCTCGTATCTCAGACTCCAGTTCCCAAGTTGCCTCTTCAGAACCATGATGTTGCCAGAGTACCTTCACAGTTTTGATGGTTTTCCTCCGAAGGATTTGTTCCTTTGAGTCGATTACGTGCAACGGTTCTTCTTCATAAGAAACATTGTCGTTCAGTTGCAAGTCTCTCCATTCGATGACGTGGGACGGATCAGTATTGTATTTACGAAGCATGGATACATGAAACACATTGTGTATGTCTGCAAATTGTGTTGGTAGAGCTAGTCGATATGCTACTTATCCAATTCGTTGAAGAATTTCAAATGGCCCAATATAGCGTGGCGCCAATTTACTTTTCTTCCCAAACCGTTTAGTGCCTGGTCTAGGACTAACTCTTAGAAACATATTCTCCCCAACCTGGAACTCCAATGGTCTCCTTCGACATCTGCATAACTCTTTTGACGACTTTGTGCCGTTCTCGGGCGGTCTTGGATGATCCCTATCTTCTTTGTTGTCTCTTGAACCATCAGGGGCCCTATGACACTTCTTTCACTAACCTCACCCAACATAACGGTGTTCGACACGGTCTTCCGTACAACGCCTCATAAGGTGCCATACCGATACTGGACTGATAACTGTTGTTGTATGCGAACTCAACAAGGGGTAAATGGTCGCTCCAATTACCTTTGAAGTCGATCGCACATGCTCTTAACATATCCTCCAAAATCTGAATCGTTCGTTCGGACTGACCATCAGTCTGTGGGTGGTAAGCAGTACTCATATCCATTCCTGTTCCCATCGATTGTTGGAAACTCCCCCAAAACTTAGATGTAAAAAGAGGATCTCGTGCTCAAACGATTGATAGTGGAACTCCATGCAACCTAACTATCTCCTTGATATACAAGTTACATAAAATAGAACAAGATCTGTCTGCTTCACCTAAGGAAATGAGCTGATTTGGTGAGACGGTCTATGATCACCCATATGCCATCCTTCCCATGTTGGGTCTTAGGTAATTCTCTAACGAATTCCATAACAATGAAATCCCATTTCCACTCAGTTATTGATAAAGGATGAAGAAGTCCCGCTGGTCGCTGGTGTTCAGCTTTTACTTGCTGACAAGTAAGACACCTGGAGACGAACAATGCAACATCCCTTTTCAAACCTTTCCACCGAATCGGCGCTTCAAGTCTTGATATATCTTTGTGCTTCCCGGATGAACTGTCAATACGGACTTATGAGCCATAGTCAAAATTTCCTTTCGCAATTCCTCAACATCTGGTACACATAATCGTCCTTTATAGTGAATAGCCCCATTGACTCCCAGTGTCCATCCTTCTTTTTGATCCGTAGTACCCATCCTTCCTTTGACTTCTTGCAAACCATCGTCTAACGTCTGCGCCTGAATGACCTTTTTCACAATCTCAGGTACTGCCAAAACATGCGCCAAGTATGCCCTCTCATTGTTCCACTCAATAACAAAATCATATTTTTTCCACAACCTTGACCATTCTCAATAAAGCTATGGATCCAGATTCTTTTCTACTGAGTGCATCCGCTACAACATTCGCCTTCCCAGGATGGTACTCCAATTTAAGCTCATAATTCGTAAGAAGCTCGAGCCATCTTCTCTGTCTCAGGTTCAAATCCTTTAGAGTGAAGATGTACTTTAGACTTTTGTGGTCTGAAAATACCATACAATTTTCTCCATAAAGATAGTGCCTCCAAAGCTTTAGCACAAACACTACAGCTGCTAATTCCAGATCGTGGGTTGGGTAGTTCTTTTCATGATTCTTTAACTGTCGAGAAGCATAAGCTACGACCTTCCCTTTCTGCATAAGAACTCCACCCAAACCGCTCCTTGAAGCATCACAATAAACATCATAACCTAATCCTGGTTCCGGGGTAACCAAGATGGGTTCCGTAGTCAATCGTCGCTTCAGCTCCTCAAATGCTTTATCACACTCAGTAGTCCACTCAAACTTTACCCCCTTTTTAGTCAAACGAGTAAGAGGAACTGCTATCTTCGAGAAATACTCAACAAATCTTCGATAATAGCCTGCCAAACCTAAGAAGCTGCGGATCTCAAAAACACTCTTTGGGGGTTCCCATTTTGTTATGGCCGATATCTTTTCGGGATCAACAGATATAACATCCTTAGAAATAACATGTCCGAGAAATAAGACTTTCGTCATCCAGAATTCACACTTGCTCCTCTTTGCATACAACTTGTGCTCTCTTAGAGTTTGTAAAACCATCCGTAGATGTTCTTCATGGTCTTCCTTAGTCTTGGAATAAATGAGAATATCATCAATAAATACTACTACGAACTTGTTCACAAAAGGTCGGAGAACTCTGTTCATCAGATCCATAAACACCGCAGGTGCATTTGTTAACCCAAACGGCATCACGAGAAATTCATAATGACCGTAATAAGTTCCAAATGCGGTTTTACGAATGTCCTCCTCTCGAATCGCAACTGATGGTAACCAGATCGAAGACCAATCTTTGCTAAATAACACGTTCCCTTCAATTGGTCAAAAAGGTCATCAATTCTCGGCAAGGGGTACTTATTCTTGATTGTAATTTGGTTCAGTCGTCGATAGTCAGTACACATCCTCATTGATCCATCCTTTTTGGGCACAAAAAGAACAGGAGCTCTCCATGGTGAGGTACTTGGTCGAATAAATCCCAGTTCTTCCAACTCGTCAAGTTGTTTCCGTAACTCCTTCATCTCTTTAGGTGCCATACGATATGGGTGCATCGATATTGGCATGCTTCCCGCTGCACTTCGATCTCAAAATCAATCTCTCTTTTGGTGGTAATCCAGGCAATGCCTACGGAAAGACATCTGGAAAATCTCGAACTATCGGTAACTCTTCATCTACCACCTTGGTATCCTCTTCTTCACTCAAATGAGCAAGACAAGCTATGTGTTCTTCGGTTTCATCCCTCCTTTTCATCCCGGGTAAGGATGGATTCATAACTTTCCACCTTTCTCCTTGGACAGACACTCGACTTCCATCAGATGATCGGAAAGAGATCTTCTTCTCAAAACATTCCAGGATAGCTTGGTTTTGTGACAACCAATTCATGCCAATAATGACATCATAATCCTGGAGCCTCATCGGTATCAAGTCTATTTTTACTCTATAGTCACCAAAAGTTATTTCACAATCCTTGCAAAATTTACTAAGGGACACTACATTCCCTAGCGGTGAAGAGACATTCAAAGTAAACCCCATGGGTACAGGTTTCAAACCAAGATAAGCGGCTAAATGTAATGATATGAGAACGAATGAGTAGTTCCGTAATCAAACAAAACTTTAGCACGAGAACTAAAGATCATGAAGTTACCCTCAATCGCGGAGTTTTGTCCCCTTCTCAACAATAGCAATATGGTTCAGCTTCCCCGGAACATTTGGCCGACGCCTTGGCCGGAAGGGTGGTGCATTGTTTCGCGGGTGGGTCGGTATGGCTTTATCGTGCTTGGAAATTCGGCCTTGGGGCATTCTCGAACTGATTATGGTTTGGAGGCCTAGGTGGTGCAGCAAAGGACACTCCCTTACAAAATGATCATCCTTCCCACAACGATAACACCCCGAGATTGCATTTTGTCGTCCAGGTGGCTTCGAGTTAGGGCAATCCCTCGCATAGTGACCCACTACTCCACAGTGAAAACAAGGTTTCGGTGCAACGAATTTCTCGGTATTATCCGTGCGCGGACGCTTCGATGAGTCGATGGGTCCGTCTTTCCGGTTTCTCTTCGATCTTTCGTCTCCCTTTCCTTTGGTTTTTGATCCAATCCGCTTCTATAGCTAATGCAGTGTCAAGAACATCATCATAAGTGGTGAGGCGACATGGTACTAACCTAGCACGGATGGCAGGTTTCAGTGCATCCTAAAGTTTCCTTGCTCTTCGTAACGGCGTATTGACCAAGTTATCCCCAAAACGTTCCAATTCATTTGAACTTCTTGTCCGATTGAGAAACCGTCATGTCTCCTCGAGCTAAGGTTGCAAATTCGGCACACATCCGGGATTTGACCGTCTCGGGAAAATACTTGTCAAAGAATAATGTTTCAAACTCGCCCAAACATTAACATTTCGGACTCGTTTTATCGAATCCCACCAATAATCGAGCTCCAAGAAAAGGTGCGTAGCAAAACGGATCTTGTCATTCTCTTCTACTCTTAAGGCTAAGAACTCCTTCTTATCCCCATTAACCACCTTTCACCTCAAGAGGTTCTTCGGTCCCTTTAAATTCCTTTATTCTAACCACCTTCAAGAACTTTTCTAAGTCAACTCTACCCTCATGTTGGGCCCCTACAACCCGGACCGAGTGTCCCCAATGTCCCAACAACTCTGTCTAGGTAGCTTCCATGCGTTCCCTTCCTCCTCTCCTTCTTATCCATTTGGTTGAGGAACGTTGGTGGCATCCGACGAGGCGGCATCTTCTAAATAAAGAGAAACGCGCACTAATGTTAATATCTAAGTCGTAAATCCTATATTAACTAATACACACAACATTTTATTTTATAAGGCTTTTAGTTGTTTACCCCGACCCCAAGCAAGTTAAATATATATATATATATATATATATATATATATATATATAAAAAAAAAAAAAAAAAAAACTTGATTAATACTAATTTTTTTTTTTAAAGAATAAGGAAAAACATAACCAAATTCTCAAAATCGTTTCACATCATAAGTCGATAAATAAATAAATAAAAGTAATCAGAGTGCATTTTTTTTTTTTTTTGTAAACCAAACTTTCAAAACTAGTAAGTCCACACGCACGGCTCAAGTAAATCGAAACCATGCTCGATACCAACTGTCACGACCATGCAAAATTCGGGGCTTCTATTGAGCCTGGATTTGACCCAATGGATCAAGTCCAACCCAACTAGCAAGACCGAATTCTTGAGTCATGACTAGTTAATTGAATTTTCCTGTTCATGTGGTTTACTCGGTAACTGTCTGGTAAATATATTACAAGTCAAAATTAATCCAGAAAAGTAACTAATTAATTTGAAAGATGGTCAATTGTACTTTTGCTCCTGATAACTCTACAATGGAGTTATATGCAACTGTAATGGTAGATTTTAGGAACCTAATTTTCTTCAATAGTATTATGTGGTTGGTGATTTAAGTTCTGATATAAAAACTCTAACCCCTCTCTTTCTGTTTTGAGTTTTTTAATTATAATCCCTTTGTTTTTCGTAATTAACCAAAACAGTTTTAAATCTTAATCATTCGTCATTAACCAATACAGATTTATATCTCAACCGATTTTTAACCTCTTTCGCCTCTTTTGGATTCGTTGTTCTTTAAACTTAAATAAATCTTCCATGAGCTTAATTTTATCTAGAATCGGCCACTACCGGAGATTATGGATCTGAACAAGGTTTTTGATTTTTGATTTTTTTTGTTTTTTTTGATAAATTTTTTTGTTATCTCAAAACAATGAAATTGTTTTTTAAAAATCTTTTATTTGAGGTCTTTGGGATATGTTAATGAATTTTATCCAGAGAGATCAAATGCATAGTCTTCTTTAAGAAGACGAAGAACCAAAAGACACGAAGAGAAAAGAGAGAAGATATGTAGATGTTTTAATGAATAACGACGTAAGGTCAATGCAAATTTGTCGTGAATTACTAAAAAACACAGTATAGCAAAAACTAGGTGGCGTAATGTGATTGGTTGGGACAGGAAGAGACAGGAAAATAAGGGACAGGTGATCCGAAGCCCCATAGGGAGCATATGGCGAATGAACTGTAAAACCAACCAAGAACAGAAAAACCCTTTTTGGAAAATGATCAGTCCTATACGGAACCATGTGACCAGTCACTGAATGCCATGAGACCATCGACAAAAAATAAGGACAAGAATGACTAGACGCGCTAAAAAAAGTGTCGATTAGTATGTTCGAAATATGTGTGTTGGGAGATTGTTGGAAGTTAAACCAAGATATGGTGATTTGAGCTTTGGATCAACAAGTGTTGTTGACACAGTCTGAGGGGATCAACTACTGCAGTTGACGCAGTCAAGTTGGATCACCAGGAACAGTTGACACTGCGTGTCATATTTGGAAGACGAGCTTACTTGGGAATCAAGGTGCTTTGAGTTCTAGAGAGTTCTAGAAGAGTTCTATTTAGAGTTTATTTTATGTTAGAAATGTGTGCTTTATTTAGAGTTTGATTTTATTAGGAAAGTAGTTTGAGTGATTGTCAAGTTTGTGAGACTATAAGTAGGCAGTTAAGCCATGAGTTAATGTACACCAAACTGATTATCAATGTAATCGTTTATTTGCTTCCGCGTTGAGCTCTCCTCTCTCTTGCTCGATCCTACATATGGTATCAGAGGAAGGGAGAGGAGAAGGAGAAAGAGTTGGAGAAGTTTTTTTGTTTTTCGTTTTAGGGTTTAAAAAAAAAATCGTTGTTTGGATGTTTACGTGAAGAAGAAAGAAGTTGAAGACTTGTCAAAGCCTTGGTACTGTGTTGGTGTTCTTAGTGTTCGTGAAAGATTTGTTTGTATGGGTGCACTGTTAAAAAAAAATTTGTTGCTGCTGGAATATTCGTTTTCAAGCAAGGCAGTAATGGAGATGGAGGAACGTGAGCAAGGTGAAAGTTGTTGTTGCTATTGCAGTTGCTGCTTCAAAACCTGATGCAAGTTGTGTCCGTGTGGGTCTTCACCAAGGGACAAGACGAGGTAAAAAAAAATCCAGATGGTGAAGTTGGGGTTTGTATTGATTGCTTGTGATCAAGATGATGATGATCACGTTGACAAGGAAGCTGAGTGATGCCTTGTAGTTGTGCTGTGATGAACGTGATAAGAGATGGTGATGCTCGAGCTGGTGATGACTGCCGGCGATTTGGTGTTTGATCACGATTACAGAGAAAGAGAGTTTGTGCTGCTGTTATACGAGGAGAAGATGCTCGTGCTGTGATAAAAAGTTGAGTTTATCGGTGGTGATTGATGGCAGTGATGACCTCCATTGATGATGATGGGTGCTTAGAGATGCTATGAAGTGCTCGAGTACGCCATGAGGATGCTGTTGGTGGTGATCGTGATGGTGACTGAGAAAGAGCTCGATCTGGTGATGAAACTCGATGGAAGAGAATACAAAGAAGAAGATGCATGCAGAGATGATGATATACTATTGTGATTGTTGATGCCATGTTTCGTAGCTATGGTTTAATGGCTGTTGAGAACTTTTTGATGTCCAGTGACGGGACACAGAGATTCCATGAAGCAAACTGGTTACTGTTGCTGTGAAGAAATCAACAATGGTTTGACAAAGGTTTTGCTGATTGATCGTTTATCGGTTCAAAAAAAAAAAGTGTTATTGGAAGTTTGTTACAGTATGTGATGTGTTACAAAGAACAATCACAACGAGCAGTTGTTACAGAAGTGTGACAGAGTAGTTGTTACAGAACAGTTACAGAAGAATTGTTACAGAAGAAGTTGTTACAGTGGAGTTGTAACAGACTAACAGAAGTGTGACAAAAGAATGGTCACAGTTTGTGACTGCAAATGACAATAAAAACGTGTGATGTTTTCTGTCAGAGACGTTGCAGATAGCAGATTTGATTTTTGTTGAGGTAAGAAGTTTTTGGGTAAGTGGTTGATTCGAAGGGTTAAGTCATTGTTCGAAAAAGACGAAAGGATCAAAGTTGGTATTGTAGTCAGAGGATTGGTACAGTTTGATAGAGGATCAAAGTTGGTATTGCAGTCGAGACTAGTACAGTTTGATTAAGGTGATCGAATTCAGAAGCTTAGAATGACAAAGAAAGTTGGGTGGTGATGTTTGAGCTTAAGGGAGGAAGATGACATGTTTGGAGTTTAAGCTCAAACATGTTGGAAGATTGAAGTGTGGTTGAAGAGTTTGTGAGAGAAACTTGGAAAACCTACAAAGTGTGGCAAAGTGCCTATTTAGGGATGAAAAACACAAAAAGAAGTTTCCCGTGATTGAAAAATAAAACTTATTTTAAATCAAGTTACTGTTCTGTTGAAAATTTTACCATTAAAATACAGTGGAAGTTCAGACCAAAAGTTTATGAACCAATAAATCACGCTATAATGGCTTGTAGTATCATGCTATACATATTTTCGGCAGTTGAAAGTAGTGGATGAATATCAAGTAAATGCTTCAAGTACACTTGAACTACAACTGCATTCAAACAAAGAAATCACCTATAGATTTATGTGCATTACTAAGTTGTAAGAACAAAAACTCGGTTATAATCACAGATGCATTAATGTTCTTTTATGGTGAGGAGAGATTGGGATGGTGGAGAAAACTAAGCAACCATATTATATGGAGCCCAACTCTATCACATCTAGTGGAAACTGCACTCACTTTCTTAAGGAAAAAAAAGAAAAAAAAAATCCATCCTTACTCACTCTCCCTGCATCTATATCATTAATCCTTCCCTTCCTGGGTTTCATCTTCTCCTTTGTTTTGATTTTTATATACAAAATTTGTTATTTTGTTATTCTAGGGTTTTAAAATTGGTTGTTCTTATTTTAATTTTGATAAATCCAAATAAACCCAACACGATTTGGGGTTATAGTTGTATTAATGTAAAGGATTTTGGGTTTGCCTATATTTTCTGATTTGGCGGTTGGTGTCTTCCTAATTCTGATTTATTGTTACTCATAAACGGTTTTCTTTTGTATGTTTCTTTGATACTCTCTCCATTTCTGGACAAATGAAAGTATCTCAAAATAGAGGGAGTATTAAACAAACCCATGTTTCTTTATTATTATGTGCTCATCAACTGTTTGTTTTACAAAACTATTGTAGGGGCTACAAAATTTGGGTTTTAAAGGCTCACAAGATGATGAAAAATCAGGTTATCAAATAGTAATTCCAGTACCCTTATCGAAATGATTAACTAATGTTAATGATTAGATAAACTAAATTAAATAAAATTAGTGATAAGATTAGTAATAAAATTAGACTAATCATTTAATCTGTAGTTAATATTTCGAATAAATTGTTTCCGAAGATTGAACTTACGGTGAGGTTTCCTAACCATATACTCCCTCCGCACCTATTATATAGGCGAAATTTCCATTTTTCCTTGTACCACTATATAGGCGGAGTCTAAATTTCAAAACGATTTTTTACTTGTACTACCCTTATTTTTTGCTTGGGAATCATCATAATTTAGGGTATGTCTCTAAAGGCTAGTTTGGTATTGCTGTGAATTTTAGAAAAGCGCTTTTCTGTTGTGCTTTGTCTATGCGTTGCTTGATCATTGCCTGTGGAAATAAATCGCATGACGCTTGGTAAACTATAATTTAAAAGCACTTGCAATTAACAAACTGTAAATTTCGTTTGGTAACTCTGGTATTTAAAAGTGCCGGTGATGTAGTTAATGACAAAAATAGACATATTTAAAAAATTAGTTTTAATATAATTTATTTATAATGATACTTCTATGAATATATATTTAATAAATATAAGTAATATTTTTTTAAATTTTTAAGTGTTTTTATTATTTAATTAAAAATCTATGATTATGGTTTGCCATATGAAATATTATTATTTTAATATTTTTTTCAGAAAATATTTATTAAATTTATTATTTGTATATATTTTTATTGTTTTGATAATACCTTAATTTTAATTATATTAGACATGTATAAAAATGAAAAATAGAGAGAAGCAGAATAATGAGAAATTAAATGTAGAATATTTGACGATAAAATCTGTCTTATAATAAACAATAAAATTAAAATGAGAATCGGTTAAATCGAATATAATGGGTCTACAACTTCTGCTTTTCACTGCTTTTAAAAGCTAGTCGATTAGCTTTTAAAAGCAGCCTAAATGAAAGTGCTTCTCTCCAAAAGCACTTTTGAATTTTTTTACCAAACACAATTTTTGGTAAAAGTTTGTTACAAGTTTGTTACAAAGGGCTTTTGGTTGAAAAAGCAATCCCAAATCCTGCTTACAAAATAAGTTCACCTTTTAAAAGCTAGTCTTTGAGTAGCTTTTTAAACGGGCCTAAAATGAAAGTGCTTCTCTCCAAAAGCACTTTGAAATTTTACCAAACACAAATTTATGGTAAAAGTTTGTTACAAAGGGCTTTTGGTTGAAAAAAAGCAATCCCAAACGGGGCTTAACATTGGGAATATAATCAAGGGTAAAATAGGAAAAAACATAGAAATTTATAAAATCAAAAAAAATTCTTAATTTTTATAAGAGATTTTGACTACTCCGCCTATATATATGCTGATGCAGGAGGGAGTACAAAATATATGTGGAATTCATATTTTTCCCAACTATACAGTGTCGGGTTAATTTAAGGTTAGGTTTTCCAACTGCATACAAAGTTAGGTAACTCAACGTTTGGGAAAATTGTGAAAATATAGTTTTGTGCGCAGTTAGAAAAATTTTGATTTTGAATTTCTTGAAATTTAATATCCGTAGGAAAACCTAACCATAAAAATTGTATTTGGTTGGGAGGATATTAATGTTTTTCCACCGTCAATCAATCCTACCGTTGAGAAATATTCAACCGAATTTAGTTCTAAAGCTTATTTTTCAATCTCTAATGTAATGAAATTTAACCTCTTAATCGGTTCAAAAGCAATAAAAAATGATTGGAATTTTGATTCTTACCCAACTAAAATTATTAATGGTCGACGATTAATTGTAGTTGAAGAAGAAAGAAAAACAGAAAAACAACAAGAAGAAGCGGTGGACAAGAGGAGATGAATAATAAAAAAACTCGTGCTCCATGCGATTGAGAAAGTTGTTTCAGTCTTTCTCAGTGCCGATAGGACGAGTTTCGCATGGTTCGGAGGAAAGAGAAAATATGCGATTTTTCCTCTTGACGAAATTTCAAAAACATTTTTTTCAGATTTGATTATCTTGTTGAGTCCAAGGATTGCAAGATGATTGAATCCTCGGTTAATGTTGCTACTTCATCTGGTACTACCAACTCTAAGAATGGTGCTGGTTGGTTTGCAGATGTAATCAAAAAAAAAAACAAACAAATAAGAGGACGAATTTCCTACCGAGAGATATATTAGTTGCTGGATTTTGGAAATTCGTGCTTTATTTTGTTATAATAAATTTCTACAAGTTTAATGGTGGGCCAAAAGATGAGTTTAGCATGTTGATATCTCTGTGAACATATCAGTTTACTTTGGTTACATTTCCCTTTCGCATTAAAAATAGCAAGTGAATTGCCACAAAATTAGATGCAAATAAAAAAAGAAAAATATATTGAAATGGGTGAGATGAAGCGCGTTCTCTTACTTTTATTTTTAATTTTTGTCCATTTAAAACGATTATCTTTTAATTTTGGCTATTTAAAGCGATTATCAAAACCTAAGTGTCTTTTTCACCAGGAATTATTGATTTTGGTCTTTGATAATTTTGTGTATTAATTGTTTGGATTTTGGAAGTCGTTCTTTATTTTGTTATAATAGAGATTTCTGCAAGTTTATTAATTAGGCCAAGATAAGTTTATATATACTAGATATCTCTGTGAACTTTTATGGTTAGTATTCCTTTCGCATGTGCATTAAGCTAGTGGTGCCACAAAATTAGTAGGGAGCTTGCACTTATGTTCTGGTATTTTACCCAGCTCTCCTACGAGTCCACATTCTCAGTGGGCCACTAGGTGGACCCGTGAACTTGGAGTCTTGGACTGCGAGTAGCCGCTTCGAATTAAAACACAAACTTGAAATCTGACTGTCTGAGAATTTCCGGGCCAGGACCGTCAGGTTAGACGTTGAGACCCATTCTTGGGACTGGGACACTCACACTTACAAAGGTTTTCACAGAATTCATGTGTTTGTGGATCTTCTCTTACGCCAAAGTTATAACTCTTTTATATTCAAGGATAACAAATAAGTATACTTTACGTCATAGGGTGACGTGGTATAATTTTTGGTTGAATAAATTTAAGGATACCAAATAAGTATACTTTAAATGAGCTATTTCTCATATCAAAATTACCTTTTAATTGATTATTTTTACATAAAAATATGTATAATTTGATAGTCATGTTTATATTCGCTTGTAGGTGTTTTAAAATGCTTTCAACGAACCGGGTATAGTTTAAGAGATTCGTTTCTAAATTTTACTTTTTGCCCATAAGGGTATGAAAAATTCCAAGCTTTAAACTTAACTCATCTTGGGGAGTACATCAATCAACTACAAATTGAGCGTAAAAAATGTTCGGATTGGTATTTTAGGTTGAATTCCAAGCTTTACGAATCCTTGGAACATATCATCGAAAAAATGTGGATGACGCCAACTCGGAGACCATTAAACTTGACATTACATGTATATGCTTTGTGCAAGCCTGGAATATGGTTTATACTACTACTGGACTTGCTCTTGGGGAGGAAGTTACAGTACTAGGATAGATTAAAAAAACTCATTCTCAATCAAGTTATTGTAATGTTGGTAGATTATGGTCATTACCATCAAAATTAATAAAAATTCTGGACAGATTGTCCAAATGGACTCTATAGAAACCGCACAAACAAATACAAACCCCATAACAGGAACCCCTATTTTCCAAGACGGACGGAGGCCATTTTTAATGTGTCTCTGTTATTTGATGAGCGGTTTGTTCAGAATCATTCCAACCTTGTATGTTCAGACTAAACATTACATACTGACCCAATTCAATCACACAAAAAGGGATAATATTATCTTGTAATGTGTTAAACATGTTTGGGGCAGTTGAAAATAAGTATCGGATGAATATATCAAGTAAATATTGAGTAGAGACTCTTCATTTAGACTTACTACATTCAAACAAAAACTCAGTTATAAGTATATAGATGCATTAATGTCTCTCAGTAGTAAGCAGAAATCGAGATGGTGGAGAAAACTAACAATCTATTTAATACCGACCCCAATTCAATCCATGAAACTGTTACTATCTCTACCAGATTCAACTTTAGAGAGCAATAAAATCAAACTCTTTTGCACAATCTTTTTTATAGAAACCTTGGTCAAAAGTTCCCATTGGAACATTTTTGCACAATCTTTTTTATAGAAACCTTGGTCAAAAGTTCCCATTGGAACATTTTCAAGAGGAGTTTATTCAGAAAGATTTGAACAACTTGTGAATAATTTTTAGTTTGATGGAGGTCAGTTTCCCTATAGTCGGGTAACAAGTTTGGGTAACGATGAGATTCAGTTCTTTGGAAAAAAGGCTAGAGCCTAAAGATCTAAACTATTTTTCATTTTACTTTCATTGTACTGCTCATACATTTAAGGCTATAGATCTCTTGTAGTTTTCTGTCTGTAAAATTTTCTTTTTAAAAAATAAATGAAAATCTTGTTGGAGATACGTGCTCCAATTTCCAACTCAAGACTTATCAAGATTTTTTGTTTCTTTTCATGTAACAAAATATTATAATATAAAGAAATTTAGGTAGGAGACCCCTAAATTACTTAGGTAGTAGAAACAAGAGTATGCAACAAAACATAACTTTCAAATTTAGTATTGTTGGATGAGTAAAATCAGAAGAAGGTGTATGTCACATTATTATAGTAATTCTTGAAATTTTATTGATTTTGAGACTATAGGTGGTTTATTTTGTGCATCTTTTTGTAATTAACATCAAATAACCACTAGTATCGTCGACAACATTTGCTAATCCAAACAATCCAAGCCTCCTAACACGTACTGACTAATCGTATACAGTCTCTACCTGACTAGTCAGTGGTGTTACAGGCTTTTATATCGCAAAATTTCATAGAATCAACTGGCACTATACACCAGTATATTTTTGTTTCTTTCATGGATGACCAGGCAACCAGCACGCTACCACCATTTTTAGTATAATTGCAGTAAAATAGAAAAATCATGTTACTTTCTTGTTGAACCATTTCAAGCAAAAGGTTAACTGAAAATTATAAGATCCCAATATACCCAAAGCCAGATAGCAAGAAGAAAAAGCCAGAAAACCATATATGCACCCCAGCTACACCTTCGTAACTTCAAAATTCCGGATTTTGCTCGCTCAACTGTCAGCGAAAAGAACTTATAAAGGCCAGGTCTGGAGAAAATCTTAGATATTTTTGAAGCCTTTACAAATACACCTGAATTGAGCGAAACTAGACTTCCAACAAAAGTAGTCGCATGAAAATGTTTTGGTATGCAGGGGATATCAAGAGTCACAAATCTTCCGGTTTTTGGGTCATATGAGATGAAAATATCATTGCCTTCTTCTGAACGTGCACCATGTAATAGTATCTTGCGATTCTTATTGAGATAATGCAGGGGGCGTAATGATACAAAACCTGCTCTATATATCAAAAAGCTGAAAATTTTTGTCCAAGAATCTGTATCTCCATAATCTTTCATCACCCAAAGATCGTTGCTGGTCTTGTGCTTATCATAAACTGATAGGTAAAGGTCCTCTCCCAAGACACCCACTTCCATATAATCGGACTGGTAGCGCGCATTATTTAGATAGCAACTGGGTATTTGGATTTCTTTGGTTTTCCCTTCAACTATGTCCAGCGAAACTATAAGTTTTCTGTCTCCTATCCAATGAAAATTTCCATTTAAAGGCTTCACGGAAATGTTAATATGATATACACCATAAGGTATGTTTGCAACGCGATTCCATGAATTTGAACCTAATCTCCTAACCCAGACTTCAGATGTGATATCAGATTGTGTGCTGGCCACTAATTTGAACAACTTGTAGTCATTAATTTTCCGATCCAAACAAACCCCGTATCTGGAAAATGAGTTTCTGTCCTTACGATCCGAGATGACCTTGTACTCTCGAGTTAATGGATTCCAGAAGCAGATTTTAATATTAGTATAAGAACTTTGTTCATGAATTAAGAAGATTAGACCATCACATGAAAAAATGTTTTGTGCAGAATCGCCAAATACATATGTACGACGTGGGAGATTAGTTTGAACAGCCTTATGGTAAGATGAGGATGTTACATCGAAATCTATTGTATAAGAATTTGAATATGAACCAAGTAGAATGCTAAACTTGTTGTTTTGAATAGCATGGTGATGGTGCATCATAATAAACTTAGGGTTTTTGAACACTTCATACCAGAGTTTGCAGACACACCTGAACCGAGAGATCGATTTGACTGGTAACATCGAAACTATATAAGTGATAATATCTTGGGGAAGGCTCGCCATTGTGCTTTTCCTTCTTTGTAGCTATTGCAAGATGATTGAAGGCAGGGTGTTGTTCATGCATATATATATTGCCCAGTCCCAAAAAAAAACATACCTTGCCAGATTCAGATACGGTTTACTTATAAACACCTAACCCTTACGGCCTTGCATATTAAACATGTATAAAGGGATTCCCTATTATAAAAAGATACTATTTCCTTATAAACACCAAACCCTACGGCCTTACATATTAATAAACATGTATAAAGGGATTCCCTATTATAAAAACCTATCTTGATTGGGGTATACCCAGATTAATTGGGGTATACTCAATAAAACAATATAGGGTCATTTTGAAGTAAATCCAAGCCACCCCTTAACCTTGTATTTTCAAAATGGCAAAATTGCCTTCATTTAATTAACACTAAAATTTTGATTAGATTAATTAATTAAGTTTAAACTAATTGAATAGATTAAAACTTATGAATAAGTTATGAAATTTTGTTTTTGATTGAACTTTTGTGGGATGATTTTTGATGATTTTTTTTTTTTTTTTTTTGAGTATATCTCTTGCAACGAAAATGAAGCACACAACCAAAATACTTCTAAAAGGGGATTGCAAATCATTATATGAAATCATACTCAAAATCAAAGAATAAATCAACACTTTCGAGTTCTGAAAGTATGAAAAATCAGCAAAGTCGACTAATGAAGATCATCAAAGCCAAAAGTGGCCTCAAGTAAGATCTTCATCGTCATTCTCCTTGACTAAAAGTGGCAAGCATGATCTTCATCGTCGACCTTCTTGACTTTATTTTTTGACATACGGAGATGACATAAAAAATTTATTGGCCTAAAAGGTATTCAAAAATACCCTTCCGTTTTGTAGTGACATATTCAAAATACCCTTCCCATTGTATTTGGTCAGGCGAGTTATTCAAAATACACCCGGGGCCGTTGAAAATTTGATCTCCGCCATGGTCGCTATGAAAATTAAACCAAGATATGCATGTTACGACCTTACTTGGAGCCAAAAACAAGAGTAAAATCATAATTTTCGATTTCTAACCTAATATAACAATCAAATCACACAACACAATGATGGGTTTGAGTTTTAAACATCATTTATAGTCTTCTTTTATTTGGTAGAGTCAACAATTTTTTTGGAAAAAATCAAAGTTGAAGATTTTTATATGGCTTTGGTTGATGGAAGATGAAGATGAAGATGAAGAAGAAGAGAAGAAGATGAAATGAAGAGAATAAAAACTGATTTAGGGTAATTAATATTATTAATGGGTAAGGGTGGTTTTGTAACTTACCCATTAGGACTCCCCCTAAAACCCATAAAAAGTGTCCCTTTAAAATTGGGTATACCCCATTAGTTTGAGTATACCGCAATCTCGCCAGGTATAAAAAGGAGCTGAAAAAAAATTTAAGTATACCAGCATATTTGGCATATGTTTGTTTCTAAAGAATTGGGAAACTAATAAAAATATTAGTTGCGAACAACCTGTTGCCGAAGTATATATGAACTACTAGTTGCCTTTGACTAGTTTCGAGCGTTAGTGACTAATTTTTGGGATTGCGAGATTTTAGTGGCCTTTGCTAGGAATGGGGTAGTTGCGAGATTTTAATGGCCTTTGCTAGGAATTTTTGTAGTGGTAGAATTGCTAATTTCATCACGCTCCCAAATTATTTCAATTTGACCGCTATGCCTCGCTTTTGCATTTATTTGATTTTCATCATCCAACCAAACGCTTCGAGTTTAAACATTACTTAAATCCAACTGGTGTGTGACATTCAGACAAAATTAGTCCAGTTTTCCGTCTAATGTTTTGTGGTAGGAGTTGCTTTCGGTACTTAGGGCGGCTTCGGTAGTTTTTAAAAATCAACCGTTGTATGTATATGGTGCGACTTTAGGATTTTAGAGACGAAATGATTCACACAGGAATTAGCTGAACTTCACTCCCATTACAACGATTTATTAAAAGTATTAAATGTCCAAATTTTAGCTGCTATAACAAGTCGATGATAATAACTTGACTTTGGGTCAGTCTAGAACTGTTGCAACAATTAAACTGATGCAGAGTCTTTACATTGTTATCACACTCATATTTGCACGAGTTTGAAATTTACGTGTGTTGTTGGATGTGAAGGTGAAGTGATATCTCAGAGGAAGAATAGCTATAATGGCTTGTAGTATAATGTTATACATATTTCCGGCAGTTGAAAATAATGGCTTGTAGTATCATGCTATACATATTTCAGGCAGTTGAAAATAATTAATGGCTGATAACAAGTAAACACTGATTTGAGA
>JAJJWW010006663.1:0-13105 GCA_023531295.1 Papaver armeniacum | reverse complement strand
TCCCTGTAACATAAATTGGGTAGACATGCGAAGATGCACGGCAGTTCTTCAAGGTGACTCTTCAGATAAGCAGGTTGTGATGTTTTCAGCCACACTCGGCAAGGAAATCTGTCCCGTCTGCAAGAAATAATGCAAGATGTAATAATGTCCTGTGGCCAGTACCCCTCAGATTTCTGAAGCTCCTTTCTGAGACCTGTCATTAGGCAAGATCTTAAAAGTTGTCATCAGCGCACTTCCACTTCATGCATTGTGTTCTGGGCCTGGCTAGCTTCTGGAAGCTTTTGGGATATTGGTGTCAGAGTATCTGTAGACCCTGTATAGAGGTGAACCTCACAAAGGCCACCTGTAAAATCTTTTTTAAGCTCTTAAAGGCCGGCCCGACATGTCATCAGATCCGCCCGTACCCCGCTGAATCACCTAAAAGCGGGCTGCTTTTAGTCCATCTAAACAGTAAACAACAGCTATAAAAGCAAAGAGAGAGTGCAAAACAGAACTTGTCTAAACCCTAATCTTTCCCTGCCGCTCACCAAATCAAATCTGGAACAAAATCAAGCGATTCAGTCAGATGTGATCTCCAAACTCCATCATCCCATTTGTAAGTGCTTCTGATTCTAATTTGATTCTAATTTCAAGCCTAAGATCTATGATTCTTTATCATCTTCTTTGGTAATTAGAATAATGATTGAATTAGAAAATGATGATGAAGTTGAAATACTACCAGATTTCACATCTGGATCTCTAGGTTGTTCTGTTCATATGCTTAGGTCTTCTTGTAATGGTTGCTTATGGTTTTATAATACAATCAACATAAGGTTTCTTTGTTTTTGGAACCTAGAGGTGTAAAACGTGCCGGCCCGGCACAGCCCGGCACACGAAGTCGCGTGCTTCACGTGCCATGTGCCGTGCTGTGCTGTGCCAACGATTTAAACGTGATGTGCTGTGCTGTGCTTTACTAGTCAAAAGCTAGGCACAAAGATAACCCACGCAGCACAAGACACGAATAAACGTCTTGTCTTTGTCGTGCCGGCCGGCACACGTGTTATAAATAATTTGAAATCACTTAATGTATATATTAAGTCGGACATTATCACAAGAATTTAATTAGACAACATATCATTTGAAATTATTTCAAGTAAAATTAACAAGTTTATTCAATAAAAATAAATAACCATCAAATATAAAAGTGGATTATTGTCATGTAAATTAATGTTCTAGTTAAATATAGGTGACGACATTATAACAATGATATTGAAATATATTATCTAAATATTAAGGTATTATATGTGTTGTTATAAATAACCCAACATAAAATGTTAAAAACTAGCTAGAATAGTGACTCTTTTGTGAAATATACAAAAGATGTGATGTATTATGCCTTGTTATATGGTGTATATGTACATGTTATGACGTGCTCTCTTAACGTCTTTGCTGGTCTGGGCCACGTGCTTATCCGTGCCGCGTCTTTGCCTTTGTCTACTTGTGCTAATTAGTCAAACCCAAAGACGTCCCATTTAACAAACGTGATGTGCCGTGGCCGGGCTAAGTCACGTGGCCGGGTCAATAAAATGCTCAAATTTTAGCGTGCTGTACTGGGCTGTGCTCGTGCTGGCACAGCCCAATTTACACCTTTATTGGAACCCATCCACTAAAGAATACAATCAACAAAATGTCATGGATATACCCAAATGGAAGCTGAAAGGTCCCCGTCTCTCTCGGGATGGAAACGCTCACAAAAAAGCGTTTACAAAGAGGCTTGTCTATGATACAATCTGCACTCTGGATAAAAGGAAGGAAGCCAGACCTAGTATGATATGCTTTCTTCATTTGAAGAGGAAAAACATTGAAATTCTATTGCTGCATTCTGATCTAGTAGTGAAAATAATTTCTTCTTTTTTTAAGGTAAAAAAAAAAAGAAGTTGAATTCACCGTTCGATGAGAATGCATGTGTGGGATAATGAAAGCTGGCAAGGAAATTGATAAGTTGACTGTTTTCAGTTTGAAGAAGCTTGGACTCTGGTTCAGCAAAAGGTCGTTCAAGAAGCTCTAAGTTGTCATCAAGATATAACTGAGGTTTGCCTAAATTGTCATGAAAAGAATGTTGCATCAAGCTTTTTTCTTTTGTTAAACTGTTGGTGGCACAAAGACTATGAAAGTAGCAGCACACAGTTTGTTTCAGGTATAAGCTGGTTTTCCCTTTTAGTTTGTATTCGTAATATGATCTCGTCGACGCACCATGTGAATTTCCCAATTTTACCCCTTTTAGTTTAGTTCTTTGTCATGAATCATGATAGATGTTACTCTTGTTGTGTTCTGTTTCGTAGTAAGATCTCATTGATGCTACCTGTAAATTTCCAAAGTTTCCCCTTTTAGATTAGTTCTCTTCCATGATAGATGATACTCTTTCTGTAGGAACAGCTATTTTTTGTGGTCGTCATCTTAAAACTATTGTTAAGTCCGTTGCATTGTTTTTTTTGTCAAACAGTTTACTCAAACTATTGTCTTATCTCCTATGGCTATGATAAACATTTCGCTGTCAATCTCTGTTTGCTGACTATTTCTGCTTTCAGGGATGCTGCAAACTATCCTGCTTTTATCTTCAGTCAGCTGGTCTTCCTAGAGCAATTTTGCAAATTGAAATGCGTGTTTCTTAAGGAGAAGCTTTTTCTGGAGCAAGAAGCTGCTTGTCCTGATGCAAGTTGGAATTGTAAGCTTACAATAGTTTATAGTTTCCCTTTTGCAGAATAGAAAAGTACTAGTCTTGGTATAAGAGATAGACCGCCGGAAGATATACTGTGATTCCTGTACAGCACGGCTTATGCAATTTGGAGTTCGTGAGCGTCAATCACTTTTCTTCACTGTTCTTTCACAACCAAAACCTGGGTCCAGTTACATCCCTGCAATTGTTATTGCACGAAAAGAAACCAACCCTAAAAGATGCTGGTTTATCCACATGGAAGCTCTCTGTCCTCTGTGGAGTTTACAATGAGTGCACCTGCAAGCAGTTTTGTAACTTCTGAAACCATATTAAGTGGTTCTATTTGTTATTGTCTCTGTGGTAGATTTAAGTTTAAACTATAATCATAGGAACACTGAGGAATTGTTAAAAAGTTAGAATGGTTTAATTGGTAGAGATTTGAGCAATTGTAAGATTTTCACAGGGAACATTGGTCAATGTATACTATCACTTTCACTACACTGATTAAAGGGTTGTGCCTACAAGGTGTTTGCTAAAATGACTCAAACAGGTATTCAACCTACTGTGGTTACATGTGCTACACTGATACAGGGGCTTTGTAAAACTGGTGAAGTGGGTCTTGATGTCGAAATGGAAGTGCAGACCAAATGTTCTGTTTGCTTTGTAAAAAAAATTCTCGCCGATTCATCGTCGTAAGTGAACTAAAACCCCCTAATCTAAGTTGGGTTTGCGTTTAATTTGATTTGTTGATTGAAAAATTAGGTTTTCAACTGCAAAATTGCAGTTACAGTTCCAGGGTCGTTAACCACGGTTTTTTATTGCTTAACGATTTTTGATATGCATGTTGAATTGATGAAAAATCGTTAACCATTAGGGTGCAGTAGATAACGACCATAAACCTGGTTTTCTGCCCTAGAATAGTGTCGTCCAAGAATTTCTAAATTATTAACGATTCTTCTCGATTATTTGTTTGACGACCCTTTATGAAACTAACGACTCTATATGATACAAAATTTGTTTCCTGTTAAAAAAAATAGGTGGGTCATCATGTCAAATGGTTGTAGTCGTTAACTATGTTGAAGGGTCGTCATGTCAAATTTTTGAAGTCGTTAACGATGTTGAAGTGTCGTTTGATCTATGAAGGACGCCTATACTATGAAATTTATAAAATTTTGAAGTCGTTTAAATGATAGAGTCGTTACCATTTATACATGTGGGGAATGACGACTCTCATTAATCTATGAAATGGCTCGCTAGGGTCGTCAGTACATAGGAATGCAAATTAACGACCCTAAGAGTAACATCTTCAGAGAGTAAAAAGTTTTAGAGTCATTGGGTTCTAAACACATTAAGTTAACGACTCTATGTGACCTAACTAGCTAGAGTCGTCAATTATATCACACTTGATTGACGATTTTTCATAACCCGCAAAAAGTTGCATGTTTGAGTTGTCAAAGGTTGTGTCAAGTAATTGACGACTCCTTAGAGTCGTTCGCTTATTATCCTCTCGACTTAACGACCCTCACTCTGGGTAGTTGCATAGTGTACATGAATCGACCACTCGGAGCATCATTCATACAATTTGAAGAGTATAGGAAGTTCACCTGATTGTTTTGAGCTTCGGGTTCTTCATTTTGAGGATTGGTTCCTTCATTTTGAGCAATAGGATTCCTCCACTGGAATCACTCATTTCAAATAACTTCTTAGTCTCATTTTCCCCCAAAAACTCAACTTCTTCCTCTCCACAACACAAAAACACGATTTTTCTTTTATCAAAATTTTATCCGTAAATCTGATGTTAATCTAACTAAAATAATTAAAAATTAATTCACTTAATTACCACTAATGGTTCGGGGTAGTTTAGCCATTTAAAAAAATGGGATAAGGGATAACCCCCAATTACTATTTCATGATCTTTTTTTGTCCTGTAGCTAGGGATCCCCTAATTATTTCCAGGGCCCCCAATTTAGCTCCGAAAATAAAGTATCCATATAGGTCAAAAGAACATCAAAATTCATGAGACAAATCCTGATTCCGTATCAAAATTTGAACCACAGTGAAAACACTAGGAAATTTGATTTTGTAAAAACAGGAGGAGATTCTTAATTTAACTAGGACCCAAATTTCTATAAAGACCCAAATTCTACCATTAACTCATGGGAACACTATTTTGAAAAAAAGAAAAAGAAGAAAAAAATAGAAATAAAGAACATGTAATTCATTTTAGGAATCAATCAAAAATGCATTTTTGGAGAGAATTGAGATAAAAGTGATTCCAAATGTACACGCGTCTAGAGGTGGACTGAAAAAGTGGACCAATCTCTTGGACAGTCGAGATCTATAGGGGTGGGGTTTTATGATTTGAGTGAGGTATGCAAAATTGATTTGAATGGTTGAATTTCATTGGTTTACAATTGGGCTATGAAATTTGGTCCACCTTTATCTGTTTCGTATATTTTTATAGGTGTCAGTAACTAAAAAACATTCTGACATGAGGCAAAGTTTTAAGCACCCAAGTTAGATGATAATTTTGGTGAGTCTACATTGTATAGTGCAAACGTATGTCAGCAGTAGTATAATCTGATTTTCCAGCGCCAACAAGGCCTTCTATCTTTCATTATTATCTCATGAGACCTTTTTCCCTTCCAAGCTTTGTTCGAAGTTGAACTTAGTTTCCTCGAATATCTTAATCTTAATTTATACGTTTTTTTTTCTTTCCTATTTATCGTAAAAATTATTATAGTGTAAGGTATAAAATGCGCAAACAGACATGTAATTTATCTTTTTTTAGCTTCGGAGACAATATATATAAAGCACCAACCATGCATACAATTTTTTTCTTTTTCTGTTTTATAACCCCACACAGTCACACTTAGTTTAGGGCCTGTTGTGGTTGGCGCATACAAAAAGTAAAATGGGGGTGAAAGGTTTCATGACTTATGTTAGGTTCAAAAGAGAAAAGCGAGATATCACGAGTTAAGTTTTGTATCGGGGAACTTTTTTGAGACTCGGCTAGGTCTTATGCATCTGAATTGTCATAGAGTTATGGGACTAATGAGTAAAATGAGGTGAAAGGGTTCATGCTCATTTTCAAATATGACTGGGTGAGTTTTCGTATACGGTCTACATGCCAAATCAGTAGGGTGTAAGTATGCAAGATCCAATACTTCGACAAGTTTGATGTATTATCTTTCATTATTCAAAGCACCAATTTCTATAATTAACATTCAGAGAAGAAAATGAGGAATTTCCTTTGGGAGCACAATTCCTGGCAAAGAAATTATCTCATTTAGTCAACTCATGCAGATGGCAAGTAAAGAAAGAGGAGGTATTGGTGTTCTTAATTTAAGACTTACGAATCGTATTATTGGTTAAATGGTGTTGAGATTTGGTCTTGAAAAATATCATCTCGTGGTACAAGCTAATTGAAGAAAAAAATATGGCAAGAACTATTCTATTTGGACTCAGGGAGCTGTCAATACTCCTCATGGTGGTTCATGTTGGAGAAATATTGCGAAGCTTCTGCACTAGTTACTGACAAACTCCGCTCTTATAATACACTCGGTACAAAAATCTCTTTTTGGCATGATAGGTGGAAGGGTGACTCTTGCTTAATGCACCTTTTCAAGGATTTGTACAAACTAGATAATTAAAGAATGCAAGTCTTTCCGAGCACATAACAACAACTGGTCATGGAAATTTGACTTTAAAAGAAATTTCTCAACTGCTCGAAGTTAATTCTCTCACGTCTTTGATGGTTTATGTTGGCTCAACACCTCCAATTTTGGATGCCTTACCGGATGCTAGAAGATGGTCTCTTCATCCCACTGGAATTTTTCAAAGAAATCTTTGTATGCTAAGATGATCTCGTGAAGATGGAATGGATAACTTCCCTCACCGGTTCATTTGGGTTGATGAGGTTCCTCTGAAGATAAATTTTTTGCTCTAGTGTGCAGTTCATGGGGAACTTAATTCGCAGGATATGCTGCAATATAAAGGAATGGATATATATAGTTGTTTTGTGGTAAGAGTCAGGAAACTCAGGATCACATTCTCATTCACTGCAAAGTTGCTCAGAAGGTCTGGTCATCTATTACTCCTAATGACAACTGGTCATGGGTTTTCCCGGACACTGTGCTAAATTTGGCAAAGACTTGGGATAACAACACTTTATCAGGTAATGGAAGAAAAATGTGGAGTCTTATTCCGACTGCAGTTACTTGGGTCTTGTGGAGAGAAAGGAATTATCGCATCTTCGAGGAGAAGTATTGCTTCAAAACTGATGAAGAATTGTGCTTAAATGCTAAATCTCTGGTCTTAACTTGGGCTGCTTGCTCAAGTAGTAGAACTCATCTGAATCACTCCTATACATTGCATAACTGGAACATTGCTTTTTCTTGATTTTTTGTTTGTTTGTATTCTTTTACTACCCCTGGTAGTAACTTGTATATTCTTCTTCTCTTAATGCCAATCTCTTTCCCGATTAAAAAAAAAAAAGAAGACAAGTTTGATGCGAGGACTTTTTTTTTTTTTTTTTTTTTTTTTATGAAATTTCTTACAAGGATAAACACAAAGAACAGAGCCGGTATCCGGAGTTTTTCCTGACAGGGAATTCTTTTATCAAAAGTGTTAGACATATTTGATTACTGTATGTTGAGTTTGTTGGGTGTAATAATCAAAAACAAGGAAAAAATCAAATAAGCAAAAGTTATTGATACTTAGCTCCTTTATAGTGGAAGTGGTTGATTTGATGAAACAGACGAGCTCCCCAAATCTCCGCAACAACAACAAGGCAAAACTTTGGAAAAACAGAGTGAGTCACGTGTTCAACACGTTTCCCTTAAGACATTAGCGCCCGTTTACACTCAAGAGTGATGCTATAGCCCTCACAGGACGGATATCTCCAGGATAAAACACCCTACTACACCTACTACTAGCATATGTAGTAGATGCTCAAACTTGAGCTTGGCAACTCTGAAAAAATCGTTAAGGAAAATCACGAACAGCTTAAGAAACGCTATAAAACATTTTCCCTTAGGGGTCCCTCTAAAATATAGAGCAACCCCTTTCCCATAGATATTTACAAAAGTAGTGAATTTGTTTATATAATTGACAAATACAACTTAAGAATAAAAACTCCCCGATGTGGGACTAAAAGGTTTATATAGTATCTTAAAACTACTAAAAATTGGAAACTCCACAATGTGGGACTAATAATTTTCATTCACAAAAGAAAACAATAAATTATAAGTTTTATTAAAACTTTAAAAATCCTTTTTTATTAATCGTTTTCCAACAATCCCCCACATGAATGAAAACTCAATAAAACATGAAAACATAGATAGATCTTGGTAAATCAACATCCCAATCTCACGACCCGAACTGACAGAACATACAGATCGTGCATGTTGAAGTCATACTAGCCATTCCAACGTCATCTCCCTCACACAACAATGTGATGACCCCAGGATCATACTATGGATTTCTAAAATCATATAGTATAGAGAGCTTTCATCTTTAGTTCCTCACAAGTGAGACTAAAGGTTCCTTTCACTAAAGTGAAAAAGCATGAACTAGTGAACCCTTAGTGACCCTTAGATCCTAAGTTACAGTAATACCAAAACCATCAAAACAAAAATCACATAAAAAGCGCAGAAAATACCATTTTAGGCAGAGGTGTCCATGAGGTCTTGAACCTTTGCTTAGTGAGATATTACCTAATTACTTGCTAGAGACAAATAACTATGTCTTGAACTGCTAGCGTTTGATGTAATCGCGATAACAACCACAGATGATATCTCCAAGGGTGCTTCCAAGCTCGTGCCGTTTTGTCCAATTTGGCCCCGGACATATCCTCGTTTCTCGAATGCTCTAGAGAATCAAAGCTCATATTCTCATAGGAAGCGGCCCCACTTCCTTATTCAGATAGGTGAGTTTCCATAAAGAGTGTTACTGCTACACCCCACATGCAGTCATAAAGATAATTGAAACTATAGAACTCATTAAGACTTCTTAAAAGTCACCATTCACATGCAGTCACACTATCACGTCTACACCATAGGGAAGGGACAGAGAATGAAATTCTCTGATAGTGTTTACCTTTACCCACCAAAAATTAGTTGTCTCATTCGAAACCTTGATCATGGGATTCCAAGTCGGCAAGGTTGAGTATCCTTCATGGCAAGTTTAATTTATGAGCTTAATCCCCATCCCCTCGATGCATCTCTAACTATCTCTTTGGATAAACCTTTCGTCAAAGGTTGCGCGATATTCTCCTTGGACTTTATCCAATCAATGGAAATAACGCCTATTGAGATTAGTTGTTTTTATCTTTAGCTATTATAGCTTGTCTAACACAATGTATAGATATAGCTGGCACCGGCCTATGCCAGAGAGGAATGTCTTCTAAAAAGCATCTTAGGCACTCGGCCCCTCTCGTGCTTTATCTAACGCAATACTCTTACATTTCATAATGAATTGAGCAATATATGTCCTGCTTTGGAAATCTTCCAAAAACAAACCCTCATGTTAGAGTGAAACCATATCCACTCGTAGACTTAGACTCTCTCGAGTCAACTATCCAGTTTGCATCATAAAGTCCTCAAGGACAGCAAGATACCGTTCATAAATCAAATAAAAGGTAATAGAGTATTCTAGGTACCATAATACTCTACTAAGTGCATCCCAATGCTTTTGCTCTGGACTACAAGTATATCTACTTAACTTACTCACAATATAGGCAATGTCTGGACTCTTACAGTTCATTAAATTCATCAGACATCCTATAACTCTTGAGTATTCAAGTTAAGATACTCCATTTTCCTTATTTTTCTTGAGTCTTACAAGAAGAATCGTATGAAGTACAAAACGTGCTTACAATCGATCGATTGTATCTCTTAAGCACAAATTCAACATAATGAGAATGACTAAGACTATAAATGTTTGATTATCTTTTAATCTTCATCCCTAAGATTACATAAAAAAGTTTTAGTCTTTGAAGTCAACGTTCTCATTCAGTGCATGGTTTTAGTGTAATTAATCACATCTATGTTTGTATCAAGTATAAACATATCATCAACATACAAGCATACAATCACATAGGCATCCTTAACAAGTTACTTATAAATATACTTTTCAGATTCATTAACTTAAATCCACTACACATTATCTCATGATCAAATTTTCCATGTCACTGTTTACGTGCTTATATGAAAACCATACAAAGATTTGTTCAACTTACAAACTTTGTCTTCATAACCTTTCATTACAAAATCCTCAGGTTGGTCTATGTAAATTTCTTTATCTAATTCAAGGTTTTCGGAAAGCTGTCTTAACATCCATCTGATGTATCTCCAAGTTGTTTATGGCAGCAATATCAATTATCATCTCAACAGAAGTAATTCTCGTCACAAGTGAATAAGAATCAAGGAAATTTACAACTTCTTTTAGTTTATAGCCTTTAGCTACCAACTTAGCCTAATATTTTTTCACAGTTCCATATATCTAATGTTTTGACTCATTTACATCCCATGGTATTATTCCCTAGAGGTAAACTAGCAAGCTCCCAAGTCTCCAGGTTCCGACTCTGACCGAGTCCATTTCACTAAATGAAGCTTCTTACCGCAATTGGGGTTTCATTGGATGTTATGGCTTCTTTACGAGTCTAGAGCTCAGATTAAGCTAGTCTTATTAAGAAGTCAGGTCCATAAGAAGTCTCAGTTCTAATATTTTACTTCTCCTAGGATCAACTCTAATTCATCTTCCTTAAAGATAAGTTCTGACTATTTGAAAATAAATCTAGGGGATCAACATCACATCTCTAATGAGGTACATGATTAAGAATAAACATGTTCAAAGAACTCAGCATCCCTAGATTCCATAATAGTATTCACACCAAAGTCAGAAAAAGCAGAACTCATAACCAAAAACTATATGATGTAGGGTACTCAGGATATCTTATCTAAACACCCCCACACTTTGAAGTATGCATAAGAAGGTTGTTTATCTTTCATAAACATATGGAGTTTTATCTAATCCTTTAAAGGTTACTCTATTCAGGATATAACAAAATCGAGGATCGACCTCCCCCCACAAGTTGGCGGTTAATCCTTTAATCAACATGGCATAAATCATCTCCTTAATGTTTCGTTCTTACGATCAACTATACCATTAGACTACGGTGAATAAGTAGGTGTGATCTCATCAATAATGCCATTTAACAAGTAAAGTTCTCCTATATGAATTTCATACTTGCCATCACGCTCAGACCTAACCCTTTTAGTGGTAACATATACTTTGCTTTCAATTTCAAGTTTTTACTCTTAAGGCTTCTAAGGCATCATCCTTACCCCTATGTAATTATACAAGATAGTACCTCGTAAAATCATCTATGAAAGTTATAAAAATACCTTTTAACACCTTAGTTTAGGTTGATTTCATGTCAACTAGGTCTATCTGGATTAATTTTAAGGGCTTAGAATTACTCTGAGCAATTTTGCTAAAAGGTTTTATAGCATATTTTGATTCTACGAATATTTAACTTTTGTGTTCATTATCCAAACTAAATTTGGGTATGTAGCCTACGCTTCCTAGTTTATGCATTGACTTGTATAAGTTTACGGTTCCATGTCTACCATGCAAAACATTCAATCACACAAAATAAAACACAAGAATTAACTACTTCATCAATTTTTCGTTAAACATATTGACCTTAAGTCTTATAACGTTTCCTTCAAAATCACATGCCCTTAGGTAAGACAAGTTTTCCATATTCAATTAATATCTTAAGTCTTTTACCATCTACAACAGAACAAGATACAAGATTCTTGCATATGCCCGGAACATGAAAACTTCATTCATCCTCTGTCGCAGGTGAGTTACTCATATAGAGTTTCTCGACATATCCTATCCTCTGATAGGAGGTGAACAGGTCTCTGTTTCAACAACCATGCTTGGTGGCTCCAGAATCCACCTACTGGTCTCTCACATTGGTTATTAAAATAACTTCCGACATCATTCCACCGAACTCGTACTAGTTTGTTTCAACTAAATTAGCATTAACTATCTACTAATTAAGGTTTTTATGTTGCCTACAATTTACTGCCGTATGGCTAGGATTTTACAAACATAACAATCACCCTTAATTAAAGTAATGCCGGATTCAGTTTTACGAAACATACCTTTCTTATGAAGACTACACTTAGAGTTGTGTTTGATGTTCTCGCCTTTGTCAGCTTTGGAAGAATTGTGTTCATCCACATGCGCCTGGTAGCCATGTTCCTTTTCAATTTCATGTCACAATCCTCGTTTATACTCTGACCACGGACACGGTAATTTCCCAATCACCTAATACACCACATCTCACAAACCTTAGTTCCGAATCGGAAAATAAAATATGATTTTTGAAGATAACATATAGATCTACAAACTTCATTTGAATCACCATTTCAAAAAACTCATGGTTACCCCATAAAAACTACTTTAGTTAACAACAAATTTCTGCCCGTCAGAATTTTTCAGAACGTTTCTCTGTTTTGTAAAATATCAAAAAATAATTTTACAACTCCAAAATTCTAAAATTTTACGTGGGTAACTATCGATGTCTACTACGTTGTGTCAAAAGGGTTTATCGAAATTCCTTCTTGGTTAAGAGATAAACTCGAAACTCTACAGCTGACCAAAAATTCGTTTTTGTTTTTCACTCCAAAATTAACATCCATGATTCACAAACCAACCAACCATATTCGATTATTACAAATTCTAATGTCTTAAGATTGTTGGGTGCAATAATCAAAAACTAGGAAAAATCAAATAAGCAAAAGTTATTGATACTTAGCTCCTTTATAGTGGAAGTGGTCGATTTGATGAAACGGACGAGTTCCCCAAATCTCCGCAACAGCAACAAGGCAAAACTTTGGAAAAACAGAGTGAGTCACGTGTTCAACACGTTTCCCTTAAGACATTAGCGCCCGGCTACACTCAAGAGTGATGCTATAGCCCTCACAAGACGGATATCTCCAGATAAAAACACCCTACTACACCTACTACTAGCATATGTAGTAGATGCTCAAACTTGAGCTTGGCAACTCCGAAAAATCGTTAAGAAAATCACGAACGCTTAAGAAACGCTATAAAACATTTTCCCCTTAGGGGTCCCTCTAAAATATAGAGCAACCCCTTTCCCATAGATATTTACAAAGTATTGAATTTGTTTATATAATTGACAAATACAACTTAAGAAGAAAAACTCCTGATGTGGGACTAAAAGGTTTATATAGTCTCTTAAAACTACTAAAAATTAGAAACTCCACAATGTGGGACTAATAAGTTTCATTCACAAAAGAAAACAATAAATTATAAGTTTTATTAAAACTTTAAAAATCCTTTTTATTAATCGTTTTCCAACAGAGT